>NW_021011486.1:941500-955981 GCF_003987935.1 Bombyx mandarina | reverse complement strand
AAAAAAAAAAAAAAAAAAAAAAAAAAAAAAAAAAAAAAAAAAAAAAAAAAAAAAAAAAAAAAAAAAAAAAAAAAAAAAAAAAAAAAAAAAAAAAAAATCAAGCAGAGGACAGCGGCCGGCGCCGGGGTGACTCCTCCGCGGGCATCACTCCGCCCAACAGAACCAAGCCCATCGTATTATGTATAAGTATATATATTTTGTCGATGCTATGCAACCGTATGCGCGCTGCGAACAGTCCTTCCCCGTCTCGTCCTGCATTTATATCACCCCTGCCCTGTGTGGTAGGGAGCCCCGTCCCGGGTAGTGGGGTTTGCCCCGAGGCCCGTTCCGTGCCCCCGAAAGGGGGTACGACGACCCTTCTTGTCTTGTCTTGTTAATTATCTGATGAATGTTTTACTTGCTTTTATGACACCCACATCGGCTGTTATTTCAGTCCGTTAGAGCTATTCTGTGGTGTCCAGACAGAAATCTTTTTTATTTTCAATAATTTCCCGTTAAATTCATGAAATATAAACAGCACCCATATTCAGCTGCAATTATACACCTAAAATGTTAATGATCACAAACGAAGCCATTAAGTACCGGCCACTTATTGTAATCATTAATGAACCCTGGTAAGTGTCTTAAACTTTTGACCTAATGTTTTTGTGCAGTTAGCAATCTGGAATTTTCATTTAAAACTTTGGGTTTGTAAAGAAATACTTTCATCAGTAGACATATTTGTATACAGTATAATTATACATATATGTAGGACGGCGGACTAACGAGAAATGGACCCATCTTATTTTTTTTATTTTTTTTTTACACTAAAAAAACAACAACATATCACTTTTACATCTTACCACCACCACACACACTAATCTTTTTTTTCTAACTACCTACTGACTTTGACAGCCCATCCACAAAGGACAATGCCCATTTTCTATGGGCATTTGGGCCCCTAAAAAGTTATCGTGTGATGATAGTTTTAACTTAATTTGATAGACAAAGAAATATCGTTTCATATTCGATTTTTATATTCTCTCCCAGGTTTAAGAAGTATTTAGGTAAAGCTACTTATAAATAGAAAATCTGCGTTAGCTCACCGCCGGTTGGCAGAGTTCCCAGAAGGCTGGCAGCATTTCCACGCTGGATAGCAATGCTAATTCCTTGTGCAAAATACGTACCGGCCCCCTGGTCTCCCGAAGCCTCAAAAAGTTTTTTTTTAAGGTCCTTAAAAAAGCCTTTAGCAGATGGGCCCCAGGGGCCCAAAGTTTCCACCCCAAACGGAACAAAAATGAAATCTTTAGAGAGATTTTCATATTTCCGTCGTTTGAGGCCTTCAGCCGTTGAAGCAGCGCTGCCAGCGTTAGAATTAGTCCCAGGAAGATGTGTCGGTGCCATGGTATCTACACAAGTCGCATCCCAAACGAGCGACCGACCCATCTTCCAGGGAATCGTCGACATACCGTCTGGTCTCTTACCATCGCTTCGCACCAAACCATTCGGTTCTAGAATGGCTGGCACGCCGGCGCTGACAAGGGCCCGACGGATGATGTCATTTATGCTGGCGTGGCGGGATATTCTGCCAGCGCTTTTCACGCATGAGAGCCCGTGGTAACCAAAGCGGTCGACAATGTTGCCACACTGGCAGTGATGCTGAACACAGCAAGGTGCCCCCAGGCGAAGACAGGTTGCTAAACGAAAGCTATTGTCGGACATTAGAGTGCCGGTGTGAAGTGATGGATGGGCCTGCAACCATAGCCCCAATTCCCATTCTGCAACTGCGAGGAGGCGAGCACGCTCTGTTGAATCTCTACATGAGTCAAGTAAATTTTTACGTATTAATTCACAGAGCGGCTCATCCCACAATCGCTGAGAAGTCGGGACCGTGGGTAGATCAGTATTAGGGCAGGTGAGTAACCACTCATTTCTTGCTTCAGTCATATAAGTGATTTTTGGATCCAATAAAGGCGAAGACAAAATTTTAGAAACGAGTTCGTAAGTACTGTGGACTGAACCAAGAAATGCTGGTAATGCTACACATGAAATTTTGCGGATGCCTAGGCCCCCAAGCTTTATCGGGAGAGAAGCTAGGGACCATATTCGGTCGTCCNGGATGCCTAGGCCCCCAAGCTTTATCGGGAGAGAAGCTAGGGACCATATTCGGTCGTCCATGTCTACGTTCAAAACCGCGACGAGTGTATCTCTCACTATGTTGTCCAAATCCTGTAAAAGAGTTTTCTGTGTCCAGATTGGACAACACCGGAGGTAGTAGGTAAATTTGGGAACGAAAAGGCAGTATCTAATGATGTTGTAAGCCATATGGGTGTTAAATTTGAGTAGACGGCCTGAACATGCACTAAAATTTAGGATTTTCTCTTTAACGAAGTCCTGCATGGACTCCTCAAAGACTGGGGCACCCAAGAGACGAAGTGATGACTTATCTACAATTTGAATGCTAGGAATAAGCTTCTTAATTTTCTCTAAAGTTGGTAACGAAATTTTATCATTTGAAACAAAAATTTCACATTTATTTAAATTAATTTAGAGACCAATTTCATGAATTTTTTCTTTTAAAAATAAAAAATCATCTAAAACAGTCTCCACATCGATTAATAACTAAATTGATTAATTGGGCTCAAAAACAAAAAAGCAGATTACTTCACAGTCTGGAGTAATTTCTCTGTTTGCTCGTAGTCTAGGTCGTGAAGCCAATTTGTTAGTGCATGTTTGCATTGGGTCTGTGTCATGGGGTATATATTAATCAGCTTATTGATTTTATTGTATATGAAGCTACTTAGAAAGCCATAGAAGCGTTGAGCTAACGATGTAGAAACAAGTATTGTGGGACGCACACCATGCCCGCGCCGCTGACTTACGAGCAATGTCGAATCGTATCGAGTTTTCGAGTGTGTAGTCATAATAAGGTTAAGAATAAATAATTTACGGACAGAAAGGACTTTACAGGTTTTGTAAAGATCATTTGTAGGAAACATATAAGGTAGCCGCCATCCAACTTTCAAAATACATCTCTGAGCACGTTCAAGTTTTACAAGTGTGTTTTGGAAGACCCGCCCCATACCACTATGCAGTACTGTGTGACTGATTGACAAAGCGCTAGATAAACGAGTGTAAGTACGTTCCTGTCAGTAACATGACGCAGATTTTTAAAAATGTAAGTGAGTTTGCGTAATCTGGACGACGGAACGTCAATATATTTTTTTATGTTTTCTTCTTGTATCTTCAGTAGCGATTCTTTAGCTTTTTCTCTCAGCTCTTGTCTTTTTTCTTTAAAAAATTGTATTTCTTCTTCCTCTATTAACTTCTTAAGTTCATCATCGTCTTTATCTTTTATTTTAGTGCCAAAGAGTAATTCAAATGACGTCATTCCTATGCTTCTTTGGTAGGTACCATTCAGACCACCAGTGTAACCACACACCTTTTGTTATTTACATTCACGGATTTCTTGTTTTTTTGTTTTTGTTTTGGTGAACTTTTATAATTGACTTTGAACTAAATTCTTTAGAAACCTGATGCTTAGAAGATCGCTCGGAATCTGATTAGAACCCAAAAAAATACTGAGAGGCTATCCATTTTTTTAGTTAATTTAAGATATGTCATGATTTTTAAACTATCTTACTTACGTCAACACAATTATTATAATCGATTACTAAATCTGACGTGAAGATAGATAACAGTCGCGTGGCTCTTATGAAAGCGATACAAATAGAACTTGTTTCAGTTGTCTTGTATCATTCACAGTACGTATTAAGAACGCGAGCAGCGTAGCACAAAAATACAATGAATTTTCAAACGATTCATTTGTTGGTGTTAAGTGCGCTCGCTTGCGATGCATATAAGATATTGCTCGTGTTTCCGTACGTTTCGAAAAGCCACGCTATTCTCGGAGAGGGTTACGTCAGGAATCTCCTGAAAGCAGGACATGAAGTGAGTATTCAGTTCTACTCTTTCTGGCCAACGGCACACGGTTTCGTAGATTTTTTTGTTTAGCTTAGTCTTCATTAAAGACATTTGCTTCCATAATTCTTAGTTTAAACATCAAATAAATAAATCACTGTTCTGTAAGTCGCCTGACACACTAACTAAATACATCTTTGCTTACATATTAGACTTTCATAATTGGAGAAGTACCTGTCATATTTTTCTACAGCTTAATCGCATAGTCTTATCTGAAACATGATTTTTTTTCATATAAATGTTGATTAATTTCAAGCCTTATGCTCGTCTGTCTACACAGGCAAGTAGGGAAAAGAAGTTCATTCTTTTAAATTAGAGTTCATTAAGAGCTTGACGTTTAGTGGTCGAAAATGCCACTACCATTTGAATTGATAGACTTATATTCAATGCGTGCTGCCGGAATGTCGAGTTATTGGCAGATTTCATTCATTCACAAACTTAAATACGCTACACATGTTGGTGAAGTGAAATTTTTGTTAGTATCGGATGTATTTAACAATTTAAAAAAATGCTAGATTGAATCAATTTACTTGTCATTGACATTTAAGTTTAAATTGATTTTATTTATCGTGGTTAAAGACGAATGAGCCCACAGCCCGCCTCGTGATAAGTTGTGACTGGAGTTCATGGACATCACACAGTAGATGTCGTACAACCCACTTTCATAAATGAGACATCTCAATTGTTTTCTATCACAACTGTCCCACTCATCACTCGTATAACTCCTTCACGGCAGAAATGTACACGAAGAACCTTTCCGTGCGGGATTATAGATCCGCATTATCACCAAGAAAAGCACTATTTCTGAACTTGATTAGACCGGGCGTCTTATCCTTTAGACCAATAATAATACTTCTTGTGGTTTGAAACCGTATGGGATGATAGCATTTTAACGTTTGATAGGCTACATTTCACGCCCTTTGGCTAGTCTACTAATCTCTGTAACAAAATAATATACTGCAAACATTATTTCAGCTGACCTACATAACGCCATATCCGAAAGATCCGGCTCCTAATTTACGTGTCATCCAAATCGCACAGCATGCCTTGGAGGAAAAAATGAGTAAATATACAGTTTTGTTTGTTCATTACTTTATTTTTATTGTCAGTGTCAATAAGAGTCGAGATGTGTATATATAACTGAGAAATCAACGAAACCAGTAGACTGAGCAGTGTGACTTGATAACGAAACTGGTGGTAGGACCTCTTGGGAGTCCGCACGGGTAGGTACCACCACCCCGCCTATTTCCGCCGTGAAGCAGTAATGCGTTTCGGTTCGAAGGGTGGGGTAGCCGTTGTAACTATACTGAGACCTTAGAACTTATATCTCGAGGTGGGTGGCGCATTTACGTTGTAGATGTTCCTCCTGTAGGGCTCCAGTAACCACTTAACACCAGGTGGACTGTGAGCTCGTCCATCCATCTAAGCAATAAAAAAAATGCCTTTCTTGAATGTGTGGCGGTATTAAAGTTGTTGATGACTATGGGCTCCGGTAACGTGACGTGGACGTGACGTAACCCAACCATCTTGTTCACGCTTTAAATTAAAAAATATTAAACTAGATTCAAGTTAGGTGATTCCGCCAGCAACTAAGCTATGGTGGTGTGAATGAGTTCAGAATCCTTGAACAAGCTCGCCCAAAGCACGCCTACAGAAAGCTTTATGCAACTTAGTAAGCGTATATGGGTTGACAGTGAATTTGACGACATTATCGCAAAATCTCAGTCGTGATGACTAGCCAATATACTAAACGATGATAAGGTTCGATTAATCACTGCAACATGACGCTGTTAGTAACGAGGTTAAATCGTCAGTGCAGCACGAACTGATAATTCAACGGATAATAACTCTACTGCAATGGCCGTGGCCACCCCAACTTGCTATACCGGAGCAGTATTCCAAGAAATAATAACATGAAAATTGTGCAGCTGTTTGTTTGCTTTAGTTCGAGAGATTAATTAAAATACTTAGACAGAACGTTAATTTCTATGTGTGTCCGGCGTTAATCAATAAGTGGCTTATTTGCATTTATTAAAAGCAGTTTTACGTATGTTTTGATGATACTAAATGACCCAAATGGACTTTTACTTGGCTAACGGTTTTTCATACATTTCTAATGTTACACTTTTCGATGTACGTTTCTTTTTTTATTGCTTTGATGGGTGGATGAGCTCAAGGCCCACCTGGTGTTAAGCGGTTACCGGAGCCAATTGATATCTACACTGTAAATACCGCCACACCCACCTTGAGATATGAGTTCTAAGTCTCATTTTTTAAAGTACAACGGCTGCCCCGCCCTTGAATTCGAAACGCATTACTGCTTCATGGTAGAAATAGGCAGGGCAGTGGTACCTACCCGTGCGGACTCACAAGACGTTTATTAGTAATTTTTCACTGGTGGTAGGACCTCTTGGGAGTCCGCACGGGTAGGTACCACCACCCCGCCTATTTCCGCCGTGAAGCAGTAATGCGTTTCGGTTCGANATCATAATTTTGCGGATTTAATTATTTTTACTACACGATGTTATTCCTTCACCGTGGAAATCAATCGTGAACATTTGTTAAGTAAGTACGTATTTCATTGTAAAAATTGGTAACCGCCGGCGGGATTCGAACACCGATGCATTACTACATACGAATGCACCAGGCGCCTTATCCTTTAGGCCACGACGACTTCGATTAGAATGTTTTTCGCTTCCATAAGACATGATTTTCGTTTCGATAGCCAATATTCGAAACTCACCCCATGACTCGAGTTTCTTAAAACTACAGGCAGCCTATAAGGTTTTTGAGTGTCATAATATAATGTCTGAAAGTGGTACCTGTGACAGAGAAGCTGAGGAGTGCGCGTTTGGGATGGTATGGACATGTGATGAGACGAAATGAAAATGAGGTTGGTAAGAGAGTGTTAACTATGAATGTGGAAGGATATAGAGGAAGAGGTAAACCTAAGAAGAAATGGATGGATTGTATGAAAGACGATATGGGTAAGGGGGGAGTGAGCAAAGAAATGGTATATGATAGAAGAGTATGGAAGGACAAAACATGTTGCGCCGACCCCAGGTGACTGGGAGAAGGGGAGGATAATGATGACTTAAAATCCATGTAGGTAAGGATTTGAATGTATCTATAGAACTTAAATCCAATTTCAAATGCAACGCTAAATTCAAAGATTGATCGAAATAGTTTTCAAATATACCAAATATCCTTGGAACTTAATAGTAGAAAGGTAAAAATGAACATAGATAAGTAATGCCCTTGTACTCTATATACTTATTCTCGTGTTTCTTCAAACAGCTGTGTGTACAAAATATATTAAATAAAATAAATAATTAAATAGATCAAATGTAACAAATGCAAAATCGATGCCGGCCCGCTTGACTTTCAGTGTTTGATTCGACTTTGATTATATCGCTAACAAACTCATTATATTCACTAAACCAATCTGACGATGATCTAAAAATTTACCCGCTTCGAAGTCTATACGGACATCATCATCATCATCATCATTTCAGCCTATCGCCGTCCACTGCTGGACATAGGCCTCTCCAATAGATTTCCAGTGCGACCGGTCCATTGCCACCTGCATCCAACGAGACCCAGCGCTTTTTACTAGGTCGTCGGTCCATCTAGTAGGTGGCCGTCCCACACTGCGCTTGCCAGTACGTGGTCGCCACTCCAGGATCTTTCTGCCCCATCNGTCCACTGCTGGACATAGGCCTCTCCAATAGATTTCCAGTGCGACCGGTCCATTGCCACCTGCATCCAACGAGACCCAGCGCTTTTTACTAGGTCGTCGGTCCATCTAGTAGGTGGCCGTCCCACACTGCGCTTGCCAGTACGTGGTCGCCACTCCAGGATCTTTCTGCCCCATCGACCGTCCTCTCTTCGTGCAATGTATACGGATATATATTATTATAATTACTTTTATATTTATAGATGAATCTTATATTTCAGACTCCACGTTCACTATAGAAAAGCTAATGCACAAAACTCATGCAGGAATGGAAATGTTTAAACTTGTCAAGTCTTTTATTAATACAGCTAATGATACAGTATCTAATACGGAAGTACAGCAGCTGATGTTAGATCCGCAGACACATTTTGATGTTGTTATTGCAGAATGGATGGTAACTGAAATTTTTAGTGGGTAAGATGAAACAATAATGAATAAGCAGAGAAAACCTAATAAATAAAACAATTGCGTAATGACGATCACTGCTACAGATAATTATTTGAAACCAAATGAAGTCACGATAAAAAAAGCTAAATAAGAAGTCGTTAAATATATCAAATCTAGTATCTGAGCTCAAACCCATTATCATATTTTTTGAAGTGATAGCGTCTAAAAATCGATGAGCACCAGCTGCATACACGAACAAAGTGTCACGTTCCTCCTGAGCCTGAGCGTGCAAGCGAGAGCGCGGAACAAGCAATAGAGAGGCACGATCGGCCCAAGCGTTGCCTTGTGACATATTTTTTTCTCATCTCGCGTGACGTCAGAGCTAGCAGTTCTGATAGTTCTGCTACTAACGTTAAACGTAAAACGTCCGTAAACCAATTTTACAGCGACCGAGATTTTATTTTAATTTGAAACTCCTCTTTTTGATCTGATTATAGGTGAAAAAAATGTTCACACCGTTACCATCGTATCAGAGCTCAATTAAAAAAAATTTACACATTATTACGGTATCACAAAATTATCTGCTGTGGACCTCATATTTCTATTTTAGATTATAAGAGTTATTATGGATATTCGTCTATCAATATGTAACAGGAATATGATGTTTTTTCAGCTTCGGTAAAATTTTCAACTGTCCATTCATATGGTCATCTTCAATGGAAGCACATAGCTTGATATTGCGTTTGATAGACGAGATTCCCCATCCTGCGTACTCATCAAACACGCTAGGGCTTTTTGAACCACCATACAATTTCTTCCAAAGAGCAATAAACACTTTGATGGAGATTGGATTAAAAGTAGCCAAATGGTAAGTGTCTACAGATAGAAAAGCGAAGTAAACGAGTGTTATAGAAACATTTCTGCTCATTGCCTTCTAAAGAAAAATCATGTTTTAAAAAGTTCGTCGATATCATGATAGTAAACATATGACTTTATTTAAAAAAAAAAAAAATTGGTGATGTTTGATTCACTACTATTAAAATGAGTGTGGACGCGGGGCAGCAACAAGACCGGTGGATTCCTGTTACAGTGATCTCACTGCGTTTACTTACTGAACTAATTGGTGGCATTTTATCATCGTCAGTTGTTCTATTACATCCTAATTGATAAGAATTGCAGTTTCTATTCCCTTCATTCGGGTACAATTATAAAACATATTTCGACTGTCCATTTTAAGTACTAGTGAATTAACCCATAGACACAGCCCACTGAGTTTCTCGCCGGATCTTCTCAGTGGGTCGCATTTCCGATCCGGTGGTAGATTCTGCGAAGCACTGCTCTCGCTAGGGCTAGTGTTATCAACGCTCCCGGTTTGAGCCGGGGAAAAAATCTTTCAACCAGACTACTTTAGAAATTCTCTGAATAGTAAATTTCTAATTAATTTGATTTAGTTTTTAACTATTTTATTTAAATAGGTTTTCCATTTCAATAGAAGAACATATTTATAAAGAAGGATTTGCTGCTGCATTCAAAGCAAGAGGTCTCGTTCAGCCTAGCTTGGAAGAATTGAGATACTCTGCTGCTTTGGTTTTGGGAAATTCCCACGTTTCTTCTGGAGCTCCGCTGACATTGCCACAAAATTACAAGGCTATTGGTGGTTATCATATAGACGAACAATCTAAGCCATTGCCCAAGGTAGGAAGAAAATGATTAAACAACATTATTAATATAATTTAATGGACCTAAAACTACTACTACTACTACTACTACTACTACTACTACTACTACTACTACTACTACTACTACTACTACTACAAATACTACTACAAATACTAATACTACTACTGCTACTGCTACTACCATGAACTGCTCCTAGAAACGTGTAAAATAAAATAAAATTTACAAATTTCAAAATATGATCTTTCTTTCAGGAATTTAAGAATATTTTAGACAACTCGAAGCATGGCGTTATTTATTTCAGTCTAGGATCGGTAGTTTCAAGTAAATCGATGCCTGCAGCAATCAAAACCGGATTATTTGAAATGTTCAGGAGTTTAAAATATACTGTTATATGGAAATTCGAAGATGACTTTCAAAATATTCCTGATAACGTTCACGTCGTAAAATGGGCACCACAGCAAAGCATACTAGGTACACTAGAACAAACTCAAACAAAAATCGATACAATGAAACCCATTTTCATAAGCGATCAATTATATAGTTTATATTTCTATATTTTAGCACATCCTAACTGCATTCTCTTCATCACCCACGGTGGCTTATTGTCTACAACGGAAACATTACATTACGGTGTTCCTATTATTGGAATACCCATATTTGGAGATCAGGCCATGAATGTCAAGAAAGCTGTCCATAAAGGCATTGGACTAGAAGTGAAATTTGGCTCGGATACTCCAAAAAATTTAAAAGCAGCTATAAATGAGGTTTTGTCCAATCAAAAGTAAGTGTATTTTATAATAATTTCATAAATTACATTCAATAGGTTTACATTAAAATATATACCACTTGTAGGTTGAAAATAAATTAAATAAATAACTGGGAACAAATTGCGCACGATCATTCAGCCGCAATTTAGGATTCCCTGGGTTGTGGGTACCGAGACTGATAAAAATACTTATATATGTTTAAATGTATACATAAATAAATAATAAATACCCAGAACAACAGCAAAGAAACCTATTCTAACACAGAGATCGTTTTTGCCACACACCCAAGGTGTTTCCTGAGCTCTACGCCATTTCTTCAAACGAGGATCGACTATAATCATACCATGGTGTCACCTAAGAGTGAATGCAATCACTAGATCACAGTCACCGAGATGTCTGTTAGCACGTAGGCATATAAAAATAAATAAACTATTATTATGTAACCTTAGTTGAATTTTTATCATAGAGCTGTTATCGCCAGACATACATAATACACACTCATACTACCAAATGATATATTACAAAACGACATTGGATTGTAGATAAATATTATTGTAAAATTCAATGAAATAATTTTGTGTTTCCTAGTGATGAATTTAAATGCGTCAATAACTTTAGTGAAAATAAAACACCTTTTTAGGTATCGCGATCGAGTTAAGGAGTTGTCGTTGGTATATCACGATCGTCCGGTGACTCCGGCTGCTGAGCTGGTCCACTGGGTGGAGCACGTCGTCAAGACTAAAGGAGCTCTCCATCTGCGCTCACAGGGGCTGCACGTGCCTTTGTACCAGAAGCTGTTATTAGATATAATCTTCGTGTCGTTATTGTTGTTCCTTGGTTTTGTATTCTTCGTCAAATTTATGGTGACCCGGTATTTGAAAAAGAAAATAGATATTAGAAAAAAAACTTTGTAGCTTTAAACCTTATACTAATTATATTTCAAAATGCATGGCAAATTGCTAAGTAATATTATATACATATTTGGGTAAATGATTGGATATCCTAGGTTTCAGATCTACCTATTGCATGTTACAAATTGTAAATGGTTTGAATGTTCTTGTTATCTACAAATTACGTTATTATTATTATTATAAACTGGATACGTATTTACGTAACGGAATATAATTTTCACGAACTTCATGTAGTACGATCGACGCTCCAAGACCGATGGGCAGTGCATAGTCATTTTATTTGTACCACTATCGTGATTAGGATCAAGTCACATGAATAGCCGCAAATATTTTAACTGCATTTTTAGAATCAGATTTATTTGCAAAATTCTATTTATTTATATACAAATGGATGGTGTAGAAATTAAACCCAGCAAATGGCAAAAAAACTACAAAGGCGAAATAGTTACAGTCCTTCTTCCTTCCAAAATTATATTAGGACAATAGTTAACACGAAATTGACACAGATGTCAATAGAGCACAGTTTACCAAAGCTAGACCTGATTTCAAAACATCGCGGTCTTCAAACGGCCAAAAAGCACTGAAAATACATTTATCTAATTTCATTTAAAAAAAAAAAAGACGTGTGGCACTCGGAGACTGCCGCGGTAAATCTATTGCATAGGATTTTTTATCAACTTATGTAATTATAATTATTTATTTATTTTATTTATGCAGTCTTTTTTTTCCTTTGTTTTTCTTTTATATTAATTCAAGTTACACTTTTTGAGCGTGTTGGGACCGATAAAACAGTTTTTTTTTCTTTTTCTTTTTTTTTATTCAATATTTCAGAAGTTAATGTTGTTCAAGATATTTTTATTATCTTACAATACATGTAGGTTATTCAGGAATATTTATCACTGAAACTATAGGTTTATGGTAACTGAAATAAGAAACATAAGTTTGAGACTTGATATCTTCTAAATATCTGGAAAATACCGCGTCAATGGTGGTCTCATATTTTGTTATAAATTATTATTTTTCTAAAGTTCGACATTTGTCCGCGAATGTTATTTAGATTATAAGTGACGTAATTGTATAATAATGTTATTATACTTGGAATGTTCTGAAAATATATTGAAATAAAATATCTTGAGTTTGTATGAAACAATAAAAATATTTCCCTTATTGTTAATAAGAATATTACAAAATAACGCGAATATTTAATTCGCATACGCTTTAAAATAAATAAAGTATATATTTATTGATATATTTGATAGATTTTAAACAAGTTTATATGTAGGTATATTTATATTTGTAGATTAATAATTTTAAATATCCGTTTTAGAAAATTACCAATAGCACATTGTGTTTCATTTACTGTCAGTTCGGAAGCTATCCGAATTAATTTATGTCTTTATTATTGTGTAATGAAACATTTGAGGTGCCAACATATACAATTATTATCATAATATTCTTGTTGTTATAAAAAAAAATATCAATAAATTNGTTATTTAGATTATAAGTGACGTAATTGTATAATAATGTTATTATACTTGGAATGTTCTGAAAATATATTGAAATAAAATATCTTGAGTTTGTATGAAACAATAAAAATATTTCCCTTATTGTTAATAAGAATATTACAAAATAACGCGAATATTTAATTCGCATACGCTTTAAAATAAATAAAGTATATATTTATTGATATATTTGATAGATTTTAAACAAGTTTATATGTAGGTATATTTATATTTGTAGATTAATAATTTTAAATATCCGTTTTAGAAAATTACCAATAGCACATTGTGTTTCATTTACTGTCAGTTCGGAAGCTATCCGAATTAATTTATGTCTTTATTATTGTGTAATGAAACATTTGAGGTGCCAACATATACAATTATTATCATAATATTCTTGTTGTTATAAAAAAAAATATCAATAAATTGTTCGTTTATATCTCCAAGTTAAGGCTAAGAAAGGTTTTGTTTGTTGGCAATAGATGGCGCTGTATGTATTTTCTAAAACGCGCTATTGACATTGACAAAGAAAAATACAAAAGCGTTTCGTCACATTTACGGAGATACGTTCTATCAGTCTCCTGCCGGCGATAGGCAAGCTATACGAACGACTCCTTAGTAAACGGCTCTGGGACTTCGTCGCGTCCAATAAAATATTGATTGACGAGCAGCTTGGTTTCCGCGCCAAACACTCGTGCGTCCAACGTGGTCAACTATACCAACTTTTAGTGTCGTAATCAAACCAACCACTTTATCTACCAACTCTTAAAGTTTTCAAAAAGTTAAAATCAAACCTTCATGAAAATAATATTGAAACTATATATATTTTTTATTTTTCGTAATCTTTCTCTTGCTTTTTTACCCTTTGATCCCCGATAGAGGCACCCGTCACGCGCGGACGTGCTCATCGACCACTCGATCGCCCGGCCTTTGTTCGCCCGGCTTTTGTTAGCCCGGCCATTGTTCGCGCGGCCTGTGTTCGTGGTACATCTGCCGACTAAGTGCTCTTCCTGGAAGTTTTTATTTGTTTTGTTTCCTTTTGTTATTTCTGTGTTCGTGGTACATCTGCCGACAAACTGTCTTCCTGGAAGTGTTTAATTGTTTTGTTTCTTTTTGTTATTTCCGTTTTGTTGTGATTTTTCTTTGTCCTGCAGTAATCGTGCCGCATCGCCACCTGTGTTCAATAGAACCGCTCAGGTCCGAGAAGTTGGGGCCTCGCCGCAAGGCGAGTGTTTTCTAAGACCCAGGGTAGCCCCACCTGGGCACGTAGACATCATGGACGCTGTATTTGCGGAATTTCTCCGGCTTCGCTACCCAAAGCTCACTTCCGAGTTTCAGGCCTTCAAGGCCGATCACACTGCGAGCCCTCTCGTGGACTCCACCGAGCTCGCTGCTCCTGCGTCGCCTGTACCTGCGTGCAAAGCTTCTGCATCGAGCACCGCAGCCTCCGTCGTGCCTGCCGTTCCCGCGTCGCCTATACTGGCGAGTAAAACTGCTGCGTCGTCCGCCGTGGTCACCGTTCCAGCAGCGCGATCATCCGC
>NW_021011486.1:825233-936669 GCF_003987935.1 Bombyx mandarina | reverse complement strand
AGCTTTTCTATATGCTACAAGTGACAAGCAAAAGATATCAGCATTAGAGAACTTAGCATCATACAACCTACAAGATCTACGGACAAAAGAGTTAGAAGCATATTTCGTTCGAGCCGTGGACATGTGGAAGGTCTGTTTAGAACGCGCGGAAATACGACTACATTTAAATGAAATTTTCGAAAGAAGATAGCTAGAATCAATCTCGTTATTTATTATTTTATATAAAAACATTTGATCCCTCAGTAGCCTGCGATCGACTAGAGAGACAAATTCTGTCGGTTCTGGAGAGTTAAAGCGACGACAATGGTATAAAAGATGCTTAAAAAACTTTTTTTGGACTCTTTCTAGTCGCTGAATATAAATATTATATTGGGGGTTCCATGTGACGGAGCCATATTCCAATATATACCGTACAAAACTGTTGTACAACAGAATCAAAGTAGATGGTCTTTTAAAGTCTTTACCAACTCTAAGTATGAAGCCTAACATTCGAAAAGCCTTATTTACTATATATCATCGGGTAGAGACGTCCTAGACTGAAGGCGGCACGATCGCGTACCGTCTTAATATGAGGGCGGAATGTCATCCTTCTGTCGAGGGTGACGCCTAAATATTTGACCTTCGGGGCCCACGGTATGGGCTGGTCGAACATCGTGGTTGGGCGAATGGCGGAGGCGGAGGTGTCGACGTGCCTAGACGGGAGAGGGATGCTCAACGTGGTGTTCGGAGGGTGACCCCTTTTGAAGAGCACCCCTGTGCTTTTTGTGGGGTTGATGTCGATGCGCCACTTCCGGAACCACTGTCCCATGGTGGTAGCTGCGGTCTGAAGTCGTCGATGAAGCAACGCCTTCTTCCTACACAAGTAGTAGATGGCAGTGTCATCGGCGAAGAGCGCGTAACGGGGAGAGGGCGGAGCCTTGCGGGACTCCGGCTGTGACGTGACGGGGGCGGGAACGCGTTCCCTCGACTCGATATCGGAACGAACGGTTTGACAAGTAGTCTCGTATGATGAGCACGAGTCTGTCTGGCACGCCCATGCTATACAGTTTGTATATCAAACCGTTGTGCCAGACTTTGTCGAACGCCTTCGCTATATCGATGAAAAGGGCTCCTGTCCGGATGGATTTCCGCCTATTCAGCCCTAGTAAGATGTGTTCCGTGAGGCGGTGCACTTGATGGACGCACGAGTGTCTGGCGCGGAACCCAAACTGCTCGTCTATAAGAATCTTATTCGTGGTAACGAAATCCCAGAGGCGTTTACGAAGGAGCCGTTCGTATAGTTTGCCTATCGCCGGGAGGAGACTGATGGGGCGGTAACTCGCGGTTTCGTTCTTCGGTTTGCCGGGCTTGTGTATGCCGATAACGTCAGCTTCTTTCCACGCCGCGGGAAAGATGCAGTTCGTCATAGCAGCATTTAAAATGGTGGCCGACATCGTTATCAGTTGGGCTGGTAACAATTTTAGCGCGCGGTTGCGGATGCCGTCGGAGTCGGGAGCTTTCCGTGGTTGTAGGCTATCGATCGCCTCCTTAACCTCGGAAGTGGTAATGGGGGGTAACGCGTCCGAGGGCGGCAGGGAAGCTCTGCGTTCGACCTCTCTGTCGACTAACTCGGTGTGTTCGGGGTCCGCGTGTTGAGTGCTGGTGGTGCACTGCTCTTGCAGTGCATCGGCCAGCAACTCTGTCTTGTCATCGTCATCGTAAGCCGGTGGTTGGCCTGAGGGGCGTACGAGAGGCGGCATAGTGACGATAGTTTCGGACTTGAGGGTCCTAGCTAGTCGCCAGTATGCTTGGTGAGTGGGCGCGAGTTCTTCTAAGTAACTATCCCAGTTTTCGTTTCGGGCGTCGCTTAGGCGGGATTTGACCTCCCGCTGTAGGCGACGCATCCGAGTCCGGTTTGAATCCGTGGGATATCGATCGTAGGCCCGGATTGCCGCGTTCCTGACTCTTAAGAAATCCTTAAGCTCGGGGGAAAGTCTGATGCGGTGTAAGCAGTCCTCCACATCGACTTGTTTAGAAGATCTTACGATCGCGGTCGAGACGTGATCAGTGAAGATGTTTATGGATTCGACTGTGTCCTCGGGGGATGAAGTTGAATCCGGGCCGCAGGGGAGGATTGGTGGAGCGGTGTCAGCTAAGCACGTGCCCAGCTTCTTCCAATCCACCATGGTCCTCGTATCTGGTTCGCGGTTAAGTGGGCGACCGAGCTGCATGACGACAGGTCGGTGGTCTGAGTCGAGTTCTGACATTGCCTCGATGGAGCGCAAGCGCAGAGTTACGTTCCTCAGTAGTGCCAGATCTATTGTGCTCGGACGACGCGCGGCGTTGTACGGATAGCACGTGGGGGTCGGGGGGCTGAATATCTCGAATGTGAGGTCGTCTATGAACGCGTCGAGACGCCTACCGTTCACATTCGTGCGATGGCAGTTCCACCTAGTGTGGTGGCAATTTAAGTCGCCTGCCAGAATGATCGCGTCCCCCATACCGAGCAGTGTCTCGAGGTCACTGCTCAGGAGGGGTTTGTCAGGGGGGAGATAGACGGATGCGATGACGATCGGCTGGTGTCCCGTCAGCGCGATGCGGCACACTGACGCCTCGATATGTAAGAGCGAGGGAGTATCGAGAGGGACGCAGTGCAGGGCCCTCCTATAGTAAATGACAGTCCCGCCCTTGGGGGCGGAGAGTCTGTCATTCCTAACCATGACGTAGTTCGCGACTTTGGGGTCGCGACGCGAGGGCTGTAGGAAGGTTTCCTGTACCAGAAGGATGTCGATGAGATTATCGCGGAGAATGATCGTCGGTAGAGCGGCCGGTATTTATAGTGATTTTTGCAAATCAACACGTGTATGAGTTTTTAGGTTAAGTATTGAAATAACACGTGGTGATTATAAATCACGTATTGTTTTACATTACAATGAGTGTCATTACATCGCAATTGATTCTAAACAGTTAAAGTATGTTTTCTTGGTTGATTATTTGACTTATGTAACTAAAAGTGATTCTTTTAAATGCGTGAATCATCCATCGCGCCGATACGGCCATACTGACAGGCGGTGCGCGCTCTGCACCAGCCTCGTTTGATTTCTAGCAGGGTCTCGTAGGTTCTCGTAGAGTCTCGGGGTTCTTTACAAGATACCTGTAATACTAAAAAGTTTGAATAGCGACTTGCGTCGCTTCAGTCAGTCAGTCAATCAATGTACTACGGACTATAATCATAGTTCTCGTAGATTTGCGTCGTTTCAGTCAGTCAGTCAATGTACTACGGACTATATTGATAGTTTTCGTAGATTTTTCTCGTAGGATCTCGGAGGTTCTGGTAGATTTAAATTAAGGTGTTCGGATAAGGATGCTGTGGCGTACACTGCGGTACTTATGCTGAGGCGTACACTGTGGTACTTTTGTCGAGGCGTACACTGTGGTACTTTTGCATACATATATATTACGTACATATATATATATTTGCGTACATATATATTATGGAAATTGGCCCTCTAAAATTATATCTAATGATTTTTTTCGATTTCGTATAACATTTATTTTATTGCCCTTTTAGGCAGACGAGTACACGGCCCACCTGATGGTGAGTGGTTACCGTCGCCCATGGACTTCAGCAATGCCAGGGGCAGAGCCAAGCCGCTGCCTACCGCAAATACTTAATGGTAGAAAAATCTATAATTGTCAAAGCCTATCTTGAAGTGATTTGGTGTTTCAATGTTGTAATGAATAACGTATTTATTTGGATAAGGATTAGAATCATATTTATAAAAATACCTTCTCAAAAAATGCTTTACTTCAGAACAAATTTGGTAAACATATAATACGTTATAGTGAGCCAACCTTAATATATAGACATATGCTGTCGCGGACTTTTTTAAAGATCTTTTAAAGGGAAACAATTCTTTCATACATTACTTTAGCGAAACTTTAACCGTTTCCGCAGCGCACGCAGTGGAAGCTCTCAAAAAGGATTAAAACCCCAATTGAAACATTATTTATTGGTGCTCCGCTTGCGTTGGTCTTAGCGTGATGTTGTATAACGTATATATAGCCTTCCTCGATAAATGAGTTATCTAATACTGAAATATTTTTTCAAATCGGACCAGTAAGTAGTTCTTGAGATTAGCGCGTTCAAACCAACAAACTCTTCGGCTTTATAATATTAAAAAATTATAGATAAGTATAGATTACAACTCGACCAAGCTAAGTTTGCACTTCGCATCGATTACGTCACAATTGCTCAGTAATAATTTTCCTTTATGTTTCTTTTCAGGATTATGTTTGTCCCTTCACTGTGTATCCTCTCTAAGTAAAAAAAAATGAAAGTTAAGCGTTCAGTAACAACAGTTAACAGTTCAACAAAAACTTAACAAAAATAGTTCAATAATATAACTAAACATTAACAAAAAACCTAACAAGAACAATTAAAAAATTTAAAATTCAACAGATAGGGAGAAGAAAACTCGTATGACGCGTGTCGGCAACAAAGATGCTTGCTAACTGTACTGACGCGACAGGGCGATCGCGGGAAGGTGAGCGGAGAAGCGGGCGGGCGCCGCATACCAGCGAGGTGCAAACTTAGCTTGGTCGAGTTGTACTTAGGAATTTGCAGTTCGTTTTGAAATATAATTAGTATAAGGTTTAAAGCTACAAAGTTTTTTTTCTAATATCTATTTTCTTCTTCAAACACCGGGTCACCATATATTTGATGAAGAATACAAAACCAAGGAACAACAATAACGACACGAAGATTATATCTAATAGCAGCTTCTGGTACAAAGGCACGTGCAGCGCCTGTGAGCGCAGATGGAGAGCTCCTTTAGTCTTGACGACGTGCTCCACCCAGTGGACCAGCTCAGCACCCGGAGACACCGGACGATCGTGATATATCAACGACAACTCCTTAACTCGATCGCGATACCTAAAAACGTATTTTATTTCCACTTAAGTTATTTGCGCACTTAAATTCATCACTAGGAAATACGAAATGATTTCATTGGATTTTATGATAAGATTGATCTGTAATCCAATGTCGTTTTGTTATAAATCATTTTGTAGCATTAGTGTGTATTATGTATGTCTGGCGATAACAGCTTTATGATTAAAATTCAACTAAGTTTAATAATATTATAGTTTATTTATTTTTATTGGTATACGAGCTGACAGACATCTCAGTGATCAAGTGATTACTTTCACTCTTAGGTGACACCATTGTGTGATTAAAGTCGATCCTCGTTTGAAGAAATGGCGTAGAGCTCAGGGAACATCTTGGGTGTGTGGCAAAAATGATCTCTGTGAGCTGTAGTTCTAGGATATAAACCGTCATATGCCAATAGCGGGTCTTACGATAAAAGAATATGACGAATCGACAATTGGAAGTCTATGACGAAGTGAATGATGCGATTTCGTGTGTGGTTCATTGGTTGTGTATCAATAACCTATTATTGAATAGTGAGAAAAAATGAATTAAATTTACTTTAAAATGTATTAAATCATCTTTAAATGTGAGACAAGTAGATAGTAATGTAATTGTTTGTGAGGAATCATTGGAGCTTGTTGAGTCAACCGTATTTCTTGGTATAACAGTGGACTCCAAACTGCAGTGGGGACCTCATATTCATAAATTGGCGAGTAAGCTCAGCTCTGCAGCATACGCAGTAAAAAGAATTAGAATGTTAACAAACGCGGACACGGCTTGCTTAGCTATGGCATTTTGCTATGGGGCAATGCGGCCCATGTAGAAATGATATTTATTCTGCAGAAAAGAGCTATACGTGCTATTTATAACATGCACTCAAGGGAATCCCTGAGGGAAAAATTTAAAGAAATTAAAGTTCTCACTATGCCATTCCAGTACATTTTTGAAAATTTGTTGTATGTTCGTAAACATATTGAGGAGTTTCCTAAAATGTCGGACATACATAATAGAAATACTAGGAACAAACACAAGCTTGTTGTGCCGATGAGTAGGTTACATAAGATACGAAATTCATTCGGGTGTTTGTCTGTGCGTCTGTACAACAAAATCCCACAAGATGTTCAGAACCTACATATACATAGGTTTAAGAAAACTATTAAAGAGCATTTGTGCAATAAAGCTTACTATAAAGTCAATGATTATCTAGAAGATTGCACAAAGTGGGAATGAGTTGCTCGCTCCGGGCATTTCAATATTGTAATAATTGTTACGTTATAATACTCATTGTAAAAATGAATATTTTAAAAAAAATCTAATATTTTTTTTTATCCAATATTAAAAAAAAAAGTTACATGCCCGCTGAGTTTCTTGCCAATTCTTCTCAGGACGGAGGCTAGTTTTTGTGAATTGGCGGTAGTTCTTTTGACGTTCAACAAGTATGTACTTTCATTTATGTTGAATAATTTTTTTTTTTATTTGATTTGAAACGGACTAGTGCCGGATTTTTGCCAAGAAATTGATTGTCTATTGATCATTTTTAAACATTTTTAATAGTAAAAAGCTTTTTATAGTAAATGAAAATAAAATTTCCACACAGCCACATGTATAAAATTTCCAGATAACCACATTTGGACCGTACCACTTTAGAAATCAAGTAAAGATGAGGTCTCATGCTAAGTTCCTATTCTGTAAGGTCAAAGGTTCAATATTGCAATTAGCAGCAGTACAGGATTTCGTTTTGAATTGAGAGAAGTTGTGCTGGTTTTACATTAGCGCCGAGGGTCGTAAGGTCGATTCCCATATCGGGCATACATTGTGCGATGAACAGGTTTATTTGGTCTTGTTCTGGGTGTTTATTATCTATTTATGTATATTTAAACATATATAAGTACTTTTATCAGTCTCTTGTACCCACAACCCAGGGAATCCTGAATTGGGGCCTAATGATCGTGCTCGATTTGTTCCGTTATTTATTTCATAGTAATTTATATTTTGCAACCTACAAGTGGTATATAATAATATTTTAATGTAAACCTATTAAATGTAATTTATGAAATAATTATAAAAATACACTTACTTTTGATTGGACAAAACCTCATTTATAGCTGCTTTCAAGTTCTTTGGAGTATCGAAGTTAAGTTTCACTTCTAGTCCAAAGCCTTTATGGACAGCCTTCTGGATATTCATGACCTGATCTCCAAACATAGGCATTCCAATAATAGGAACACCGTAATGTAATGTTTCCGTTGTAGACAATAAGCCACCGTGGGTGATGAAGAGAATGCAGTTAGGGTGTGCTAAAATATAGAAATATAACCTATATAACTGATCGCTTATGAAAATGTCGAAGTTTCTCTGAAGGATAAAATCCGGAATGAGATTATTCGACAGAGAACTAGTCATCGACATAGCTCAAAGAGTCAGCAGGCTGAAATGGCAGTGGGCTGGCCATATATGCCGTAAGACTGACGATCGCTGGAGCAGACGGGTTTTCGAATGGAGACTGCGCAGCGGAAGACATAACGTGGGACGCCCCCTGGCTAGGTGGTGCGATGACCTCCGAACGGTGGCCGGCAAGAAGCGGATGAGGAGAGCCGTAGGCCGGGCTCAGTGTTGTGGATTGGGAGAGGCCTATGTCCAGCAGTGGATGACTGGGCTGTTGATGATGATGATGATGATGATGATGAAAATGGGTTTCACTGCATCGATTTTTGTTCGAGTTTGATCTAGTGTACCTAGTATGCTTTGCTGTGGAGCCCATTTTACGATGTGAACGTTGTCAGGAACATTTTGAAATTCATCTTCGAATTTCCATATAACAGTATATTTTAAACTCCTAAACATTTCAAATAATCCGTTTTTTATTGCTGCAGGCATCGATTTACTTGGAGCCATCGATCCTAGACTGAAATAAATAACGCCGTGCTTCGAGTTGTCTAGAATGTTCTTAAAATCCTAAAAGAAAGATAATATTTTCAAATTTGTAAATTTTATTTTATTTTACACGTTTCTAGGAGCAGTTCATGGTAGTAGTAGTAGTAGTAAGTAGTTTAGGTCCATTAAATAATATAAATAATGTTGTTTAATCATTTTCTTCCTACCTTGGGCAATGGCTTAGATTGTTCATCTATATGATATCCGCCAATAGCTTTGTAATTTTGTGGCAATTTCAGCGGAGCTCCAGAAGAAACGTGGGAATTTCCCAAAACCAAAGCAGCAGAGTATCTCAATTCCTGTAAGCTTGGCTGAACAAGACCTTTTGCTTTGAATGCAGCTGCAAATCCTTCTTTATAAATCTGTTCTTCTATTAAAGTGACAAACCTATTTATAAACAAATTGTTAAATACTAAATCAACTTGGTTATACATTTACTAGCGCAGATCAGGTAGGTTGGCCAAAGTACTAATTGAATAAGGTATTTTTTTAAAATCAAATCAAATCAAATCAAATCAAATCAAATCAAATCAAAAAATTTTTATTCAACATAAATGAAAGTACATACTTGTTGAACGTCAAAAGAACTACCGCCAATTCACAAGAACTAGCCTCCGTCCTGAGAAGAATTGGCAAGAAACTCAGCGGGCATGTTTTTTTTTTTTTTTAAAAAATTATTATTTATTAATTTTTTAATATTACATTATTTTTTTTAAATATGAGTTTTTTACAATGAGTATTATAACGTAACAATTACTACAATATTGAAATGCCCGGAGCGAGCAACTCATTCCCACTTTGTGCAATCTTCTAGATAATCATTGACTTTATAGTAAGCTTTATTGCACAGATGTTCTTTAACAGTTTTCTTAAACCTATGTATATGTAGGTTCTGAACATCTTGTGGGATTTTGTTGTACAGGCGCACAGACAAACACCCGAATGAATTTCGTATCTTATGTAACCTACNAATATTCCGGACGGCCACCGCTCAGGTTTCGGCCACCACGTGTGATTTTTAGACTTCTTACTCTCGTTGAAACGTGGTGGCTCGAGTATTGCCGCAGTGGCTGTCGCGGAACGGGTGCTGGGATTGGTTCGAGGAAAATAACGAAGGCTTCAAGTATGGCGTTCACACGGTCCTCGTGGCTTGACCGGCGCAGGGCGTAGGAGCGAGTCTCTTCTTGTGCGACGGCTCTCTCCTCTTCTTCTGGAGAGGTCTTGACTCGTCGGCTCGCTGTCTCGAACTGAATTTGCAGCGAGGTAGGCCCCTTATTTATGGTCGCCCACGCGCACTCGGCCAGCGCTATTATGAGTCCGAGCACGGTGGGCGTCCATTGTTCTCTCTGCCGCCTCGCTCGCCTATTGTTTGCCTAGTCGCTCTATTAGTCGCCCGTATTGTGACTCGCTCCTGCCTTCCCACGCCAAATTAAAGACCACGAGGACCAATCTTTATTTACAAACAAAATATAACATTGCAAATTATCTTATTTTCTATGCCTATTTACATTCTCTCTATTTATTTCACAGCTATTTTTCACATACTATCTATTTACGGACATTTATAACTATTTATTTAACTATTTTCTAACACAACTATTTATTACGGACATTTTCTATAACTATTTTTAACACTATCTATGTCCGTCGCGAACAATATCTATTCTAATCTTATATTTATTCATGTCCGTCGCGAACAACCGTAATGTAATGTTTCCGTTGTAGACAATAAGCCACCGTGGGTGATGAAGAGAATGCAGTTAGGGTGTGCTAAAATATAGAAATATAAACTATATAACTGATCGCTTATGAAAATGTCGAAGTTTCTCTGAAGGATGAAATCCGGAATGAGATTATTCGACAGAGAACTAAAGTCATCGACATAGCTCAAAGAGTCAGCAGGCTGAAATGGCAGTGGGCTGGCCATATATGCCGTAAGACTGACGATCGCTGGAGCAGACGGGTTTTCGAATGGAGACTGCGCAGCGGAAGACATAACGTGGGACGCCCCCTGGCTAGGTGGTGCGATGACCTCCGAACGGTGGCCGGCAAGAAGTGGATGAGGAGAGCCGTAGGCCGGGCTCAGTGTTGTGGATTGGGAGAGGCCTATGTCCAGCAGTGGATGACTGGGCTGTTGATGATGATGATGATGATGATGAAAATGGGTTTCACTGCATCGATTTTTGTTCGAGTTTGATCTAGTGTACCTAGTATGCTTTGCTGTGGAGCCCATTTTACGATGTGAACGTTGTCAGGAACATTTTGAAATTCATCTTCGAATTTCCATATAACAGTATATTTTAAACTCCTGAACATTTCAAATAATCCGTTTTTTATTGCTGCAGGTATCGATTTACTTGGAGCCATCGATCCTAGACTGAAATAAATAACGCCGTGCTTCGAGTTGTCTAGAATGTTCTTAAAATCCTAAAAGAAAGATAATATTTTCAAATTTGTAAATTTTATTTTATTTTACACGTTTCTAGGAGCAGTTCATGGTAGTAGTAGTAGTAGTAGTAGTTTTAGGTCCATTAAATAATATAAATAATGTTGTTTAATCATTGTCTTCCTACCTTGGGCAATGGCTTAGATTGTTCAGCTATATGATAACCGCCAATAGCCTTGTAATTTTGTGGCAATTTCAGCGGAGCTCCAGAAGAAACGTGGGAATTTCCCAAAACCAAAGCAGCAGAGTATCTCAATTCCTCTAAGCTTGGCTGAACAAGACCTTTTGCTTTGAATGCAGCTGCAAATACTTCTTTATAAATCTGTTCTTCTATTAAAGTGACACACCTATTTATAAACAAATTGTTAAATACTAAATCAACTTGGTTATACATTTACTAGCGCAGATCAGGTAGGTTGGCCAAAGTACTAATTGAATAAGGTATTTTTTTAAAACGTGTTTTCATCACAATGAATCAATTATTTAAAAAGAAATCAACTGCATTTTGATGCAAAATTAGTTGCCGTAAATCTTTTGTCTTTTACGCTTACCATTTAATTACTTTTAACGCAATCTCCAACGAAGTGTTTATTGCTCTTTGGACGAAATTGTATGGCGGTTCAAAAAGCCCTAATATATTTGATGAATAGGCAGGATGGGGAATCTCGTCTATCAAAGGCAATATCCAGCTATGTGGTTCCATTGAAGAAGACCATATGAGTGGACAGTTGAAAATTCCACTGAAGCTGAAAAAAAACTTTCCTGTCACATTTTGATATATAAATATCTATGATTACTCTTATAATCCAATATAGAAATATGCCGTTCATCATCATCATCTTCATCATCTCAGCTTCCTTCTTTCGGATTCGGTCTCGTAGATATGCCGTTCACAATACTATATCGACAGATAATTTCATAATATCGTGGGTTGAAGAAAGGTTATTTAGTTTAAGTGACATTATTGCAACTTTATAGGAAAGCTATTTAAAGTTTCAAAACTTTTTCAGCTGTTTGAATAGAGTGAACTTAATTGAAGTTCAATTAAAAGCATCGAATTATTGATGCTAATACCAAATAAAACGCATCTTTAATTACAAAGATAAATGTCGCGTATTAAGCGAAATTTCGCTTAAACCCAATAGCCTTTTACCCCTCGATATGGTGTTAATGTGTAAAGCTCTTCAATTGATTTCTGATGTGGTGGTACCGATGTCAATATTTTTTTAACCTATATTATGTTCCTAATTTTATATTGAAATAATGGATATGGGCTCAGTCACTAGATTTGATATATCCAAGGATTTTCTTAATTTAAAAAAAATATTTTTATCGTGACTACGTTTGGTTTCGTAATTATCTTTAGCATTAGTCATTACGCGATTGTTTTATTTATTAGATTTTCACTACTAATTCACGATTGTTTCATCTTACCCACTAAAAATTTCAGTTATCATCCATTCTGCAACAACAACATCAAAATGTGTCTGTGGATCTAACATCAGCTGTTGTACTTCCGTATTAGCTACTGTATCATTAGCTGTATAAATAAAAGACTTCGTAATGTTAAACATTTCCATTACTGTAAAACTGTAGTCCATTAGCTTTTCTACAGTGAACGTGGAGTCTGAAATATAAGATTCATCTATAAATATCAAAGTCATTATAACAACATATGTTCCGTATAGACTTCGAAACGGGTAAATTTTCAGATCATCTTCAGATTGATTTGGTGAATAATGAATGAGTTTGGTAGCGATTGAATCAAAGTTGAACATCAAACGCCGAAAAGCAAAGCGGGCCGGCATCGATTTTGCATTTGTTACATTTGGGTCTATGTTCATTTTCACTTTTTTTAACATTAGGTTCCGAGGATATGCGATTTGGTATATTTAAAAAATAATTCATATTCGGTAATATAAGAAATCGAATTTAGTTTTTCAGGTCTATAGATACATTCAAATGATTACATATATGGATTTTAAGTCTGATCATTACATATTATGACACCCGAAAAGCTCATAGACTGCCTGTTGCTTTAAGAAACTTGAGTCATAAGGGGAATTTAAAATATTTACTATATTACCCATCTAAAGGAAAAGCAGGCCTTAAAGAAGCGAAACGTACATGGAATAGTGTAACATTAGCAATGATGATGTTTTGTCTTAACGTTTTAATTAATCTCTTGAGTTAAAAATCGAACAGCTGCAACAATTTTCATGTTATCATTTCTTGGAATACTACTCGGGTATAGCAAGTTGTGGTGACCACAGCAATTGCACAAGAGTTACTATCCGTTACTATCCGTGGAGTTCGTTCTGACCCGGCGATTTAACCTCGTTACTAATAACGTCATGTTGCAGTGATTAATCGAACCTTATCATTATTTAGTATATTGGCTAGTCATCACGACTTTGCTTTTGCAATAATGTCAGTAACATTCATTGTCAACCCATATACGGTTACTAAGTTGCATACGGATTTATGTATGCGTGCTCTGGGCGAGCTTGTTCAAGGAACCTAACTTGAACGTCATTTAATATTTATTAATTTAAAGAGTGAACAAGTCTATATGGCATGCTGTTCTTTTTTTTAATTTTAATGCTTAAATGGGCGAGCTCACGTCCACCTGGTGCTAAGTGGTTACCGGAGCCCATAGACATCAACAATTTAAATACCGCCGCACATTCAAGAATTCATTCAGGAAAGACATCTTCGTCATCAACTCACACTGGTGAGTCTGTTGCATTCATGGATTTCTCAATTATGATAACCTGTAACATTTTTGTACTTCCCGCAGTATCGATTTTCTTTTAATAAATTTAAGCTAGTACACACATCTCGACTCTTATTGACAGTGACAATAAAAACAAAGAAATGAACAAACAAAACTATATTTACTAATTTTTTCCTCGAAGTCATGCTGTGAAACTTGGATGATCCGTAAATTGGGAGCCGGATCTCTCGGATATGGCGTTATGTAGGTCACCTGAAATAATGTTTGTAATGTATATATTTTTTTGTTACAGAGATTTTTAGACGAGCCAAAGTGCTTTTTTTTGTTACAGAGATTTTTAGACTAGCCAAAGTGCGGTAAATGTACTTTCTTGGTGATAATGCAGATCGATAAGCCTGCATGGGAAGGTTCTTCCTATACATGTCATATCACTCCTATCTTGCCATGGCCCTTATGTCGTTAGTATAGAGAGCGCAGAGGAATGGTCCCAGGACGCTTCCCTGAGGAACCCCGGCCGTGACTGGGCGCACCGGCGATTTGGCACCCTTGACCGCGACAAGGAAGGATGTTCCCTCCAGGTACGACTCCAGCAGTCTCACTTAGGCGTGCTGGAGGTCCGCGATCCGCAACAACTTGTAGACCAATCCTGCATGCCAGACACGGTCAAAGGCTTTCTTGATATCGAGAAAGAGTGCAGCCGCGTATTGGCGTGCTTTGGACCGATCCGCCAAGTTGTGCACAACGCGAACCAATTGCAGCGTTGTCGAGTGACCGCTACGAAGCCCGAATTGTTCGGGTCTGAGAAGGACACCCTTCTCAGCAGCAGCCGCTCGAACAACTTGCCCACATGCGACAGCAGGGTGATCGGACGGTAACTGGAGGGGTTTTTCCTATCCTAGCCGGGGTTGGAAAGGTAATGACCTTGCCCAATTTGCAAATTCCCGGGAAGTGCCCTGTGGACAGAATAGAGTAAAACAGCCGTGTCATATAAGACACGATCTTTTCGGGGAAGTGGAAAAATGTTAGGCCCTCCCTAATACCGTTCTCACCCGGCGCCTTGCGCCTCTTTATTCGTTTGATGGAGAGGCGAGCCTAACCCGAGAAGCATCGGTTGCCCCTCTCGTCCACTAAAGGATAATCGGGGACAGGCCGATTTGAGAGCTGGCGGCAAAGTCGGTCGAGGGCCACGGAAAGCGGGTTCTCGCGGGCCTCCTCAAACCGCTCCTCCCACGTGGAACTCCCAACTCTACTCCGGTGGCGGGCGGTGCGGTGGTAAAAACGAGATGCCGGTATCATCTCAAATAATTCCTCAGAGCACTCCCCATGGAACATACGGTACAAAATACAGAGGGAACCGAAAGTCCCGCCGCAGACCCAGAGGTTCCAAACGATCCGATCTCGCGCTTAATCCTGGGGCAACGAGCTGTCACCCAAAGCCTCCTCAAGCCACTCTTCCGGCGAATGATCGCCTCCAGATTCTGATTCTGAATTCCTGCTCCTTTGCCAGGGCATAACAGTACCACTTAATGGTACCATCTCTGGTAGAGGTCTCCGATAGGTAGGCCTGGACAACCCTGTATTCCTCGGCCGACGACGGCAGGAATCTAAAACCGGCGCTGAAGGCGATCTCTAATGGCAGCCATGTGGCGAGGTCAATTAGGAAGAGCCTCCACCATTATAGGCGGCGCAGTTCCTCCTGGGCGCGACCCTTCCTCCTCGGGGGAGGAGCATTTCTATGGGACTGGATTTAGGGCTTGGGAGCAAGGGGCTTAGAAGCGGTTATGGCCGCATAAAACGTGAACACAACTGGGTTGGGAAGTTGGGAAGTTTACGAGCCGAAGGAAAAGGAGGTCGGGTAGACTCGAGGTCCACATACCTAGTGGAGTCTAGGTTGCCCGCCGTGCAGCTTGAGGCTCGAGTAAGCGCGTAAGAGATGCACAAGCCCGCCGCCATCCGTCGACGAACGAGAGCCAGAGAGGCGGTTCCCCTTACACGTTGGTTTGGGGACCGGCGAAGGGAGCCTAAAAAGACAACATGCAAGCTGCTCAGCACGCGTTTTACGCAAGAGCATTTGGGTGAAGGAAGGCCGGCTATCCTCGACCCACGCTGGTTCTGACCCAGCCGGGTTTTCCGTAAGATAACCCATTCTAACCGGCACCATCTAGGCCCGCTCCAGATAGCCTGCCGATCGAGAGGGCTGGTGGTCAAGGCGCGGACGACTGCCGGTCGGCGTCTCGAGGAGAGGGTGATGGGAGAGATGTGCTCCGAACTAAATGCTTCACATCCCCCTCTGCCTTTCCATGGGTTCTGTCTCATACGAGGTTCAGACGTGGGTTTTTGAGCGACAGGAGGTTTCAGTCAGTTCGACTCCGACAAGCCCCGCCCTCCATCCCAGTAGTGGGCGGAAGTCCGGCGATTTCCTCCTGACCAAAAAAAAAAAACCCTTCTCTTTCCTACCTGCATGTCTGCCTTTGTAGGCAGACGAGCATACGGCCTGAAATTTAAAAGTCATTTATCTGAAAAAATCATGTTTCAGATAAGACTATGCGATTAAACTGTAGAAGAATATGATAGGCACTTTTACAATAATGACTTTCATAATAGGGGTATTATGAAAGTCATTATTACGTGCAGTTTACTAATAAGTAAGTAAGTAAGGATGTGTTTAGTTAGTATGTCAGGTGAGTTAAACAACAGTCATTTATTTATTTGATGATTAAACTAACAATTATTTAAGAAATGTCTTTAATTAAAATTAACACAAAATAATCAAAAAAAAAACTATGAAACCGTGTGAACACCGAACTGAATACTCACTTCATGTCCTGCTTTCAGGAGATTCCTGACGTAACCCTCTCCGAGAATAGCGTGGCTTTTCGAAGGGAACGGAAACACGAGCAATATCTTATATGCATCGCAAGCGAGCGCACTTAACACTAACAAATGAATCGTTTGAAAATTCATTGTATTTTTGTGTTACGCTGCTCGCGTTCTTAATACTGTGAATGCTACACGACAACTAGAACAATTTGTATTTGTATCGCTTTCATAATCGCTAGGCGACTGTTATCTTTCTTTAAGTCAGATTTAGTAATATATTATAATAATTAAGTTGACGTAAGTAAGATAGTTTAAAAACATCACATAACTTGATAGACCTAAAAAAAATTGTTTAAAAAAACTAAAAAAATACGCTTTTATAGAAAATCCTACTAAAAAATAGAAAATAAATCTTAATAAATTTAAATTAAAAATAGTGTAAGAAAAAAATATTTTATTGTAAGAAAAACCTAATGCTAAAAGCATTAGGTTTTTTTTTATCCTACCTATGCTGATAGCCTTGAGAGGCTATTTCAGCGTAACCTTAACTAGTAGGTGAGCTCATGGGGCTCAAACCTGACGACGTTGCTATCACGAACCCTAGCAAGAGCTGTGCTTCGCAGAATCTACAGGATCGCGACCACTGAGAAGATTCGACGAGAAACTCAGTGGGCTGTGTCTGTGAGCTAATTCACTCGTTGAGTCCTTCGTCGCAAGCGACGGGTTCGACGAGGCCGGTGACCGGTGCTTATGATACCTAAAAGCACCTTTAATGGATCGGGAGGATCCGCAAGGACGTGTTTAGGGTGACGTCGACTGTTTACCATTCGGTCTACAGGATCGGGTAAATAATTCCCGGCAATCACGACAAGAGGGTTTTCATGTCGTGCCGCCTTTTCCACGAGGCGTAATTATGCCGACTGTAAATAATTAACTGTAAAAAAGTCAACTCCAGGTCATCATGGATATCCACGTTCCTTAAGAGCCATGGTGCTCTGACGGCTATCTTGCAAAAACGGGATTGAATAACTTGAAGGGGGTTTCAAGTTGGGGCGGGCCGCGTAAGCGTACGCTATGCTTGCATAGTTCATGACGGGGCGTAAGCAAGTTTTGTAGAGTTGTCACCTTATTTCGAAGGACAATTTACTTAGCTTGCAAATTATGGGACAAAGTCGTCCTAATATGAAGGCGGCACGGTCGCGTACCGTTTTGATGTGGGGTCGGAATGTTAACCCTCTATCGAGGGTGACGCCTAGATATTTGACCAGCGAGGCCCACGGTATGGGCTGGTGAAAGAGAGTGATGGGGCTAACGGCGGAGGTGTTAACGAGCCTATTAGGGAGTGGGCTGCTCGAAGTAGTATTCGGAGGGCAACTCCTTTTGAAGAGTACTGCTGTGCTTTTCGTGGGGTTGATGTCAATGCGCCACTTCCAGAACCGCTGTCCCATGTTGGTTACTGCGGTCTGGAGTCGCCCATGCAATGCTCTTCTCGATATCGAAACGAACGGTTCGACGAAAAGTCTCGTATGATGAGCACGAATCTATCTGGGACTCCCATGTTATACAGTTTGTAAATCAAACCGTTATGCCAGACTTTGTCGAATGCCTTTGCGATATCGAAGAAGAGGGATCTGGTCGGAATTGGTTTCCGCCTACTTAGCCCTATTAAGATGTGCTCCGTGAGGCGGTGCACTTATTGTATGCAGGGGTGTTTGGCGCGGAACCCAAACTGCTCTTTTCTTTTCTTTTTGAGATGGTGTGTACTAGCCTAAAGTTATTGAATTAAAATCGATACTGCTGGAAGTAAAAAAAGTTTTACAGGTTGTCATAACTGAGAAATCCATGAATGCAACAGACTCAGCAGTGTGAGTTGATGACGAAGATGTCTTTCCTGCATGAATACTTGACTTGCTAAATTATACATTGCCTTCATATTACTTTGAATCTATGCTTGTAATTAATAATTTATTACGGAGTGCACTTGCTGTAATAAAGTGTTCAATACTCGTGATAATAAGAAGTTAACCTTGGTGTGTACGGTGTGTAGAAATTATTATCATGTCGGCTGTGTTCTATCTGCAAAAAAGGATTGGACGTCGGACTCGGAATTTAAGTCTACATGGATATGTCTTAATTGTGCGACTAGATCACGTACTGTTAATGATGACACTCCTGTCCGAGGCAATGTGAGGCCTCGAGCACCTGATACATCCGATGTTACGATGAGACCGTTGCGTACGGGATCCAGGGAACGTGAGGGACCTGAATTACAGGTTGTCCTTTTGGAACAGGTCAGGAGTATAGTGCACGCGGAAGTCCAGGAAGCTGTTGCTTGTCTCAGGGACACTATTCTTGAACTCAAGAGTGAAATCTCAACTCTTCGTGATAGTCTCTCCTTCATTAGTGACAAGTATGAAGCCATATCGAAAAGATTTGTTGAGTTTAATGACCATCTGAAAGTTATTCCAACACTCAAAAACGAGCTCAATATACTGGATTCAAGAATGCAATCCATTGATTCTCAACTTAACTTAAAAGAACAGTGGAGCAGGAGATCTAATATAGAAATTCTGGGTGTTCCCGAAAGGAATCTAATTGAATTGGTCTCGAAAATTGCTGAGAGGGCGGGTTTTACCTTGAATCCTCAGATTGACGTCGATTTTACAAGGGTTGCACCGATGGACAGAAGTAGTAACAGATCAAAGCCAGTTATTCTTAGATTTGTATCCTGATATAGCAAAGATGACATGTTGGCTAAATTGCGGAGATTGAAGGAATTGAAATCTTCTGATACTGGATTCCCACATGACTCGTCTAGGCTTTATTTTAATGACCACCTCACGAAAATTAATAATTTTTTGATAAAAAACGTAAAAATTTAGCCAAGGAAATTTTTTACAAAAACGTGTGGGTACGTAATTGTGCTATACTGGTGCGAAATAATGTTAGTCCGCCAGTCGTGATTGCTTCCAGAGATGATTTAAAAAAAAATTATATAGTTGTTTTCTTATAATTATATTCATTATTTTTAAAGCACATGTTATTTTTTTAGTATAAAATATATCATTATTTTGTTTGTTTCTTTTCAAAAGTTGATGATCGGAGTATCAAATCAAATCAAATCAAATCAAATCAAAAAATTTTATTCAACATAAATGAAAGTACATACTTGTTGAACGTCAAAAAAAAAAAAAAAAACGTCAAAAGAACTACCTACTACCAAAAGAACTACTCGAAAGTATTTCAGTTTATTGAGAAAATTTTAAATGTCTTTTTAATTATTTTAATTAAATTTTTAATTAAGGCTTGTTATGATATAGCAACATACTTGGGGAATTTTTAGTGTTTGATTAATGTTAAGATCTATATTGTCGTATGTGTAGGTATTTATGTATTGGTATGTCAATTATTAAGAGAGGGTAGGCGACGCAGTGCCACGATTACATCGACGATATACTTCAAATTCAAGCAGCGCCTCAGGTAGATTACCTTCGTGGAGCTCCCATATTTATCTACAGAAGAAGTCCGAATCCAGCTCACCGACAAAATTTAAAAACAACAATCCAACAAACGTACAACATTGCCGCATCAGCTGAGTACAACACAACCAACACCACCATTCGAGATCCCATAGGATCAAGTCATAGGAGGTTTACAAAAGAAAAGATACGTAAGATCATTCCTTATATTTAATTTTTTCCATTCCTCATTAACAATAACACTCATAATCATAAGAATTCATTGCTACCGTCAACATTTTCACTACTAACAAAAAGTCCAAAGGTCGTTCTTCTCATTTTTGCCAATCACTTTTTATGCTTCACATTAAGTTTTCATTAAACGTAACATAGAATAACACAAGAGCTTTGCTTTTCACGCTTGTTCACTTCATCGCTAATATAATTTACATTTACACATTTCGTTTGGTATAGCTTTAAACTAATATTGTAGTGTATATCATTTGCTTGACACTAGATTTAGATTTGAATTCGCAATTCATTTTAATACTAAACTTTAAATAACTCATTCGCCTTCTAATAAAATATTGTAGAAACCTTTAATTGAAAAAAATATACTACTACTACTACTACTACTACTACTACTACTACTACTACTACTACTACTACTACTACTACTACTACTACTACTACTACTACTACTACTACTACTACTACTACTACTACTACTACTACTACTACTACTACTACTACTACTACTACTACTACTACTACTACTACTACTACTACTACTACTACTACTACTACTACGATAGATGGCGTTACTCTTACCGGCGTAACAATATTATCTTTCTTTCAGGATTTTAAGAACATTCTAGATAACTCGAAGCACGGCGTTATTTATTTCAGTCTAGGATCGATGGCTCCAAGTAAATCGATGCCTGCATCAATCACAAACGGATTATTTGAAATGTTCAGGAAATTAAAATGAGGTTATTTATTAATAAAATCTTTTATTGATTATAAAATATATTTTATTCTTACTTACAATTCTTGAATAACTATATACATTAGAATGTTGTCTAAGTACATTATTAGTATCTAGATTTAAATATATATAGTTACTAGCTGACCCGGCAAACGTTGTGTTGCCTTAAATAAGATATCTAGGGAAATTCTAGTGTATAAAAAAAAACCTCATTCAACCACAATACCTTATTATAACCAAAAAAAATTATACAAAAAATAAAAATAAAAAATAAATATTTGGCGTAGACAACCCTTATCACGAAGGGGTATGAAAAATAGATAGTAGCCGATTCTCAGATCTACTGAACATACTATAGATACACAAAAAAAAACAAAAAAAAACAAGGCTGGCAAGCTAGGATTGTTAAACAAATAAAACAAAAAAAAACATGGCTGAAAAATGTATAGTGAGTAAGACAGGAGACCGGCTTCGTCCTCATCCCTACTACGTGATGTTTGCTGGATGAGTGGTGACACCTGGCGGGGATAATTGATCAATTGATAGTTGATCAGTAGTCGACCGGTGAGGGCGGGAGATCAAATTGAATTAAAAAAAAATATAATTAAAGGAACTTGAAATTACAAACTCTGAATAAGAATTTATCGTAGTACAAATGTAATATTTGATTGCCATCTTGCAACCTTATTGCGGATCTGTGCATAGAATAAAATAATAAAAAATCGGGATGGAAAAATAGGGGTTAATCGTATAAGAGTGAAAATTGAGAGTAATGTGATTTTTTTTATTTTAAGTCATGACGAAAAAAAACTTGCAAAAAAAATTAAAGTTTATAATTAACAAAAAAAAATAGGGGTTGATCAACCCCTATTTTTATGATGATAGAGGTATGATCATAGAGGGATGAAAAGTTGAGAGTGGTATCAGATTTTTTATTTTAACTCATGACAAAATAAAAATAAAAATGAAAATCTTGCCAAAAAAATTAAAGTTTATTATATTTATTAACAAATAAAAAATAGAGGTTGATCGTAGAGAGGTGAAAAATTCAGAGCAATATGAAATTTTTTATTCTAAGTCATGACAAAATATAAACAAAATTCTTGCAAAAAAATTAAAGTTTTTAATTAACCAATAAAAAATAAGGATTGATCGTAGAGATGTGAAAATTTACATGTATTTTTGTATGCTGTATAATAAAAAAATAAAAGCAAAAAAAATTGTCTAAAAAATAAATGAATAAATTTAGGGGTGGACCACCCTTAACGTTTAGGGGGATTAAACATAGATTTTGTCCGATTATCCACCTTGGCCGATATGCACGCTAAGATTCTCGAAAATCGGTCGAGCCGGTTCGGAGGAGTTCAATCACGCACACCGTGACACGAGAATTTTATATATTAGATATATATAAATAATTAAGACATATTATGTTCTCAGTACGGCTACCATATGCGTGAGAAAGGGAAGCCAGATAGGCTGGCGTCGTAACGCGTTACGTAACGAAGCGATTTACGCTCCCATAAGAAGTTATCACTTCAAAAATGAGTATTCTAAAAATAACTTTTTTTTAAATGAAATTAGATAAACGATAGGATATCCAACCATTTACCTAAATATGTATAAAGTATTACTTAGCAATCTGCAGTTCATTTTGAAATATAATTAGTATAAGGTCTAAAGCTATAAAGTTTTTTTTCTAATATCTGTTTTCTTTTTCAAACACCGGGTCACCATAAATTTGACGAAGAATACAAAACCAAGGAACAATAATAACGACACGAAGATTAAATCTAATAACAGCTTCTGGTATAAAGGCACGTGCAGTGCTGGTGAGCGCAGATGAAGAGCTCCTTTAGTCTTGACGACGTGCTCCACCCAGTGGACCAGCTCAGCACCCGGAGACACCGGACGATCGTGATATATCAACGACAACTCCTTAACTCGATCGCGATACCTAAAAACGTATTTTATTTTCACTAAAGTTATTTGCGCACTTAAATTCATCACTAGGAAACACGAAATGGTTTCATTGAATTTTAAGATAAGATTGATCTACAAATCAATGTCGTTTTGTAATAAATCATTTTGTAGCGTTAGTGTGTATTATGTATGTCTGGCGATAACAGCTTTATGATAAAAATTCAACTCGGGCAACATAGTTTACTTATTTTTAAAGGCCTACGAGCTAACAGACATCTTGGTGACTGTGATCTAGTGATTGCATTCACTCTTAGGTGAAACCATGGTATGATTATAGTCGATCCTCGTTTGAAGAAATGGCGTAGAGCTCAGGGAACATCTTGGGTGTGTGGCAAAAATGATTTCTGTGAGCTATAGTTCTAGGAGATAAATCGTCATATGCCAAAAGCTGGTCTTACAATAAAAGAATATGGCGAATCGAAACGGACTGTTGCCGGATTTTTGCCAAGAAATTGATTTTAAATTGATCTTTTTTAAGCACTTGAAGCTATTATAGTACAGGAAAATAAAACTTCCGCACAGCCACATGTATAAGGTTCAATATTGCAATTAACAACAGTACAGGATTTAGTTTGGGAGAGGATTTAGAATTGAGAGAAGTTGTGCTGCTTTTACTGATTGTCTCGGTGGTGCTGTAGTTAGCGCACCTGACTATTACGCCGAAGGTCGTAGGGTCGATTCCCACATCGGGAATACATTGTGTGACGAACAGATTTGTTTGCTCTGGTTCTGGGTGTTTATTATCTATTTATGTATATATTTAAACATATATATGTCAGCACACGTCAGGGATGGCTGAGCGGTAGGTTCCGTCATCGCTTGTATTCGATTGAACTCAGTTTAGACAATAAAACTTTTCAATAATAATTATTGAAACTCAACACACACAACTTTCACAATGACTGGATAAACCGACAGTTTCGTTGCACATACCGACAGACCGACAGACCGACTGACCGATTGACTGACTGACAGACAGAGACTCACTGACTGAGACGGACGGAATTACTGTCTGACACGGAATGCCACGACTCTGTCCACGTACCGCCATTTTATACTGTGGCGTTACGGAGTCTACCCTTCGTTTTGTGATATTTATCAAAACAACATTTCATCATTTAAAATAATAATCAAAACCACCGTCTTAATATTACTAAAAGTCGTTATCCACGACAACTAANTACTACTACTACTACTACTACTACTACTACTACTACTACTACTACTACTACTACTACTACTACTACTACGATAGATGGCGTTACTCTTACCGGCGTAACAATATTATCTTTCTTTCAGGATTTTAAGAACATTCTAGATAACTCGAAGCACGGCGTTATTTATTTCAGTCTAGGATCGATGGCTCCAAGTAAATCGATGCCTGCATCAATCACAAACGGATTATTTGAAATGTTCAGGAAATTAAAATGAGGTTATTTATTAATAAAATCTTTTATTGATTATAAAATATATTTTATTCTTACTTACAATTCTTGAATAACTATATACATTAGAATGTTGTCTAAGTACATTATTAGTATCTAGATTTAAATATATATAGTTACTAGCTGACCCGGCAAACGTTGTGTTGCCTTAAATAAGATATCTAGGGAAATTCTAGTGTATAAAAAAAAACCTCATTCAACCACAATACCTTATTATAACCAAAAAAAATTATACAAAAAATAAAAATAAAAAATAAATATTTGGCGTAGACAACCCTTATCACGAAGGGGTATGAAAAATAGATAGTAGCCGATTCTCAGATCTACTGAACATACTATAGATACACAAAAAAAAACAAAAAAAAACAAGGCTGGCAAGCTAGGATTGTTAAACAAATAAAACAAAAAAAAACATGGCTGAAAAATGTATAGTGAGTAAGACAGGAGACCGGCTTCGTCCTCATCCCTACTACGTGATGTTTGCTGGATGAGTGGTGACACCTGGCGGGGATAATTGATCAATTGATAGTTGATCAGTAGTCGACCGGTGAGGGCGGGAGATCAAATTGAATTAAAAAAAAATATAATTAAAGGAACTTGAAATTACAAACTCTGAATAAGAATTTATCGTAGTACAAATGTAATATTTGATTGCCATCTTGCAACCTTATTGCGGATCTGTGCATAGAATAAAATAATAAAAAATCGGGATGGAAAAATAGGGGTTAATCGTATAAGAGTGAAAATTGAGAGTAATGTGATTTTTTTTATTTTAAGTCATGACGAAAAAAAACTTGCAAAAAAAATTAAAGTTTATAATTAACAAAAAAAAATAGGGGTTGATCAACCCCTATTTTTATGATGATAGAGGTATGATCATAGAGGGATGAAAAGTTGAGAGTGGTATCAGATTTTTTATTTTAACTCATGACAAAATAAAAATAAAAATGAAAATCTTGCCAAAAAAATTAAAGTTTATTATATTTATTAACAAATAAAAAATAGAGGTTGATCGTAGAGAGGTGAAAAATTCAGAGCAATATGAAATTTTTTATTCTAAGTCATGACAAAATATAAACAAAATTCTTGCAAAAAAATTAAAGTTTTTAATTAACCAATAAAAAATAAGGATTGATCGTAGAGATGTGAAAATTTACATGTATTTTTGTATGCTGTATAATAAAAAAATAAAAGCAAAAAAAATTGTCTAAAAAATAAATGAATAAATTTAGGGGTGGACCACCCTTAACGTTTAGGGGGATTAAACATAGATTTTGTCCGATTATCCACCTTGGCCGATATGCACGCTAAGATTCTCGAAAATCGGTCGAGCCGGTTCGGAGGAGTTCAATCACGCACACCGTGACACGAGAATTTTATATATTAGATATATATAAATAATTAAGACATATTATGTTCTCAGTACGGCTNTAGAAGTTCTAAGGTCTCAGTATAGTTACAACCGCTGCCCCACCCTTCAAACCGAAATACACCACTGCTTCACGGCAGAAATAGGCAGGGTGATGGTACCCGTGCGGTCGATGGCACTATACGGAGCACCTGTCTGGTGCCACGTCCTTACCCACGAGAACGTCGCCGCGCTGCGACGCCGGCAGCGCGCGATCGCAGTCAGAGTTATTCAAGGATACCTCACAGTCTCCTACGAGGCGGCGCGCCCTAGTGCAAGTGCAGCCGGAGCGCGGGGGCTCCAATCTCGGCAGTCCATGCTAGAGGCGCGGTCTCGTCGTTTGGCGGACCCGTCGGCCGGCCTCCGTACCGTCGAGGCGATCTGCCCGGTTCTCGCGGACTGGGTGGGCCGCGACTGTGGAAGTCTCACCTCCGGCTACCTGTGCAGACTCACAAGACATTTTACCACCATGCAAACTTCTTACCGCAACAAATCTTACCAGCCACCACGCAAAAAGTACAATTTTACGGGTTCCACCTCTCCTACACGATGTTACTCCCACACTGAGGAAGCCAACCGCGAACACTTGTCAAGCACGCACAAGCACGCACTTCACCGGAAAAACCTGCATCCGCCAGCGGAACCCGAACACCGCTGCATCGCCAGACACGAACGCACCGGACGTCTTATCTTACAGGTCACGACGACTTCAGATGTGTCAATTTTTCTTCCCCACGGAAACTTGCTTGCTTTCTTGTTTGCTTGCTTGCTGGAGCCCGAAGTCATCGAACGTGTAGTGTTATTGGTATAGAATCTAGTAGATTCTAAAATTTCAGCGACAATTCACAGTCTCATGTCCTGGTTTACTGCACTAGTGCCATGTAACTCTAGCAGTAGTCATTGGCTTAAAAACGATTCGTGTCGGAACTACCCACTCGTCATGACAGATCCATTATTGCGATCGAAGTTTCACTTGAGATTTGTTTGCACTTGCCTTAATTTCTTGCAATAGCTTGTTACGTGTTGTATTTCCGCTAGTAAATGCCATGTGATGAAGTCGACAGTCAAACTGGGCAACATGAGCCAGAAGAGGTAACAGAGACGTTATTACACGACTTACGTATGCTGCATTCACGCTCTTGTGGCGTACCACTACTAGTATTCTGATCTGCATCATGTTTTTTTGCTGTACTTCGAACATGTTCAAACACGTCACGCTAGTGAGAGTAGAGTCCTGATCCCACTTCTGATGTCAGCACACGTCAGGGATGGCTGAGCGGTAGGTTCCGTCATCGCTTGTATTCGATTGAACTCAGTTTAGTCAATAAAACTTTTCAATAATAATTATTGAAACTCAACACACACAACTTTCACAATGACAGGATAAACCGACAGTTTCGTTGCACATACCGACAGACCGACAGACCGACTGACCGATTGACTGACTGACAGAGACTCACTGACTGAGACGGACGGAATTACTGTCTGACACGGAATGGCACGACTCTGTCCACGTACCGCCATTTTATACTGTGGCGTTACGGAGTCTACCCTTCGTTTTGTGATATTTATCAAAACAACATTTCATCATTTAAAATAATAATCAAAACCACCGTCTTAATATTACTAAAAGTCGTTATCCACGACAACTAAAAGTCGTTATCCACGACAACTAAAAGTCGTTATCCACGACATATAAGTATTTTTATCAGTCTCTGGTACCCACAACCCAGGGAATCCTAAATTGGGGCTGGATGATCGTGCGCGATTTGTTCCCAGTTATTTATTTTATAGTAATTTATTTTCAACCTACAAGTGGTATATATTTTAATGTAAACCTATTGAATGTAATTTATGAAATAATTATAAAATACACTTACTTTTGATTGGACAAAACCTCATTTATAGCTGCTTTCAAATTTTTTGGAGTATCCGAGTCAAATTTCACTTCTAGTCCAATGCCTTTATGTACAGCTTTCTTGACATTCATCGCCTGATCTCCAAATATGGGCATTCCGATAATAGGAACACCGTAATGTAATGTTTCCGTTGTAGACAATAAGCCACCGTGGGTGATGAAGAGAATGCAGTTAGGATGTGCTAAAATATAGAAATATAAACTATATAATTGATCGCTTATGAAAATGACTTTCGATGAATCGATTTTTGTTCGAGTTTGACCTTGAGTGTACCTAGTATGCTTTGCTGTGGTGCCCATTTTACGACGTGAACGTTGTCAGGAACATTTTGAAATTCATCTTCGAATTTCCATATAACAGTATGTTTCAAATTCCTGAACATTTCAAATAATCCGGTTTTGATTGCCGCAGGCATCGATTTACTTGGAACTACCGATCCTAAACTGAAATAAATAACGCCCTGCTTCGAGTTGTCTAGAATGTTCTTAAATTCCTGAAAGAAAGATCATTAACACGTTCCTAGATGCAGTTCCGTTGAATAAGACCAATGTATGTATATTATAATTAAAATTAAGTATTTATCAAATATTTCATTATTGCAAATCGTACCCTATTGTCTAAAATAATCCCCTTCGATTTAAGGTTATTCATAGGAATATAGTAGTAGTCTTAGTGTTCCCCGCTGGTACATAGGACCCTCACATTTTACCTTTACATCATCCTCATTGTTGTATAATCATTTTCTTCCTACCTTGGGCAATGGTTTAGATTGTTCATCTATATGATATCCGCCAATAGCCTTGTAATTTTGTGGCAATTTCAGCGGAGCTCCAGAAGAAACGTGGGAATTTCCCAAAACTAAAGCAGCAGAGTATCTCAACTCCTCCAAGCTAGGCTGAACGAGACCTTTTGCTTTGAATGCAGCTGCAAATGCTTCTTTATAAATCTGTTCTTCTATTAAAGCGGAAAACCTATTTATAGACAAATTTTTAAAAACTAAATCAGATTGCTTATAAATTTACTAGCGCAGACCAGGTAGGTTAGCCAAAATGCTATTGAATAAAGTATATTTTGCTTAGAAGCTGTAAGTGCTATTAGTCTCTGCAGAAGCCTAATATTGCAAAAGAGAATAACATGAAAATCAAGTACCAATAGTAATGCAAATAATTTGTAAATTAGTCTGGTTGAAATGGACAGTCAAAATATGTTTTATGGCAGTTACAAAGAATCCTGTTTGAAACATGTCAAGATTAGATCAATCTCAATTGATTCATTAGATATTTTAAAGACTTATTATTTTAGTTATTTAATGGAAGTAGCTTGTACCAGAATGAGAGAGAGAGAGAGAGAGAGAGAGAGAGAGAGAGAGAGAATACACTTTATTGCACACCAAAACACAATTTACATTCAAAAAAACAATCAAAAAACAGATAAATTTGTACAATAGGCGGTCTTACAATAGGCGAATGAAGGGAATAGAAAATGCAATTCTTAGCACTTGCCTTAATTAAACCTTAAGCACTTGTTCTTTTAGAAATTTGTTCATGACCACTAATCAACCATTTAAAAAAACAGGCATTGTAATTCAAAAGAATTTGCCGTAAATCTCTGATGTCTTTATTGTTAGGAACTTAAATCTTGTGTATTTAAAAATAATCAATTTCTGAACTTGTGTGTTCGTATAGCTAGCTGCTCATACGTTACCCAGTGGCTAATAATACTTGTCAGCATATGAGTTGTATTTACATGTTAATTAGAGGTCTTATGCATTATTACATATTATCGTGCGAATCATGCATTGACAAGACACAGCTTTATAAATCACACATTTAATATTTCTATTGTTTATCAATAAGGACGTAATAGATGACGAAAACTGAGGATAGTAAAATTCCACTAATTATTTCAATAAGTAAACGCAGTCAGTTCACTGTATCATTCATTTTAATAGTAATTAATCAAACATCCCCCAATAAGATCATAAGTTTGCGATCATGATATCGACAAACTTTTTAAAACATGCTTTTTCTTCAGAAGGCAATGAGCAGAAATATTTCTATAACTCTCGTTTACTTCGCTTTTCTATCTGTAGACACTTACCATTTGGCTACTTTTAATCCGATCTCTATCAAAGTGTTTATTGCTCTTTGGAAGAAATTGTATGGCGGTTCAAAAAGCCCTAGCATATTTGATGAATACGCCGGATGGACCATCTCATCTATCAACTGCAATATGGGGCTCTGTGGTTCCATTGAAGATGACCATATGAGTGGACAGTTGAAAATTTTACTGAAGCTGAAAAAACATTGTATTCCTGTTAGATATTGATGGTTGAATACCCATTATAACTCTTATAATATTAAATAGAAATATGACGTCCACAGTAGATAATTTTATAATATCGTATTCATGTGTAAAAAGTTTTCAATTGAGTTCTGATACGGTGGTAACGGTGTGAACATTTTTTCACCTATAATCAGATAAAAAGAGAAGTTTCAGATAAAAAAAATCTTGATTGCTGGAAAGTTGGTTTACGGACGATAGTTTTATGTGGTAAATTCAGTAACAGAATTATTCGAACTGCTAGCTCTGTTGTCACGCGAGATGAGAAAAAAATATGTCACAAGACAACGCTTGGGCCGATCGTGCCTCTCTATCGCTTGTTCCGCGCTTTCGCTTGCACGCTCAGGCTCAGGGGGAACGTGACACTTTCTTTGTTCGTGCATGCAGCTGGTGTTCATCGATTTTTAAGACGCCATCACTTCAAAAAATATAATAATGGGTATGAGCTCAGATACTAGATTTGATGTATCCAACGACTTCATAATTAGATTTTTATATCGTGACTTCATTTAGATCCAAATAATTATCTTTATCAGATCTTCGTTACGCAATTGTTTTATTTATTAGGTTTTATATGCTTATTCATGATTGTTTCATCTTACCCACTAAAAATTTCAGTTAGCATCCATTCTGCAATAACAACATCAAAATGTGTCTGCGGATCTAACATCAGCTGCTGTACTTCCGTATTCGATACTGTATCGTTAGCTGTATCAATAAAAGACTTAAGAATGCTAAACATTTCCTTTAGTGCAAGAGTGTTATCTATTAGCTTTTCTATAGTGAACATGGAGTCTGAAATACAAGATTCATCTATAAATATAAAAGTCATTATAATAATATATGTCATGTATAATAATATATATGTGTAATATAGATTGATTTAGTGAATAATGAGTTTGTTAGCGATAGAATCAAACACTCAAAGCCAAGCGGGCCTGCATCGATTTTCCATTTGTTACATTTGATCTATGTTCATTTTTACCTTTTCATCATTAAGTTCCAAGGACATTTGGAATATTTGAAAACTATTTCGTATCATTTGAAGTTGTATTTAGTTTTTCAGGTCTATAGGTACATTGAAATCCTTACCTACATGGATTTTAAGTCGGACTATTGACACCCAAAAAGCTTATAGGCTGCCTGTAGTTTTAAGAAACTCGAGTCTTGAGGGGAGTTTAGAATATTGGCTATCGAAACGAATATCATGTCTTATGGAAGCGAAAAACATCCTAATCGAAGTCGTCGTGGCCTAAAGGATAAGGCGCCCGTACTGCGTTTCGGATTCAAGGGCGGGGCAGCCGCTGTACTTTAAAAAATGAGACTTAGAACTCATATCTCAAGGTGGGTGGCGGTATTTACGGTGCAGATTTCAATTGGCTCCGGTAACCGCTTAACACCAGGTGGGCCGTGAGCTCATCCACCCATCAAAGCAATAAAAAAGAGGAAACGTACATTTAATAGTGTAACATTAGAAATGAATGAATCCGCTTGCCAAGTAAAAGTCCATTTGGGTCATTTAGTATCACCAAAACACAAGTAAAACTGCGTTTGATAAATACAAATAAGCCACCTATTGATTAACACCGGACACACATAGAAATTAACGTTCTGTCTAAGCATTTTAATTAATTTCTCGAACTAAATCAAACAGCTGCACAATTTTCATGTTATTATTTCTTGGAATACTATATACGACTTAGATTTTGCGATAATGTCGTCAAATTCACTGTCAACCCATATACGCTTACTAAGTTGCACATGGTTTTCTGTATGCGTGCTCTGGGCGAGCTTGTTCAAGGATTCTGAACTCATTTACACCACCACAAATTAATTGCTGGTCGGCGGTGTATCGCGTTCCGACCCGACAGACCCCAGCGGGGTATCCCGGAACACCAGCGGCATCGCCCGGGCGGCCTGGTAGGGCCGCCGTACAGCGGAGACCGACGTCGTTTGTCGTCGACTATCGCCTCGACCCGTCGGTCGACCGTCCTCGGGGTGGCGCCACTGGTCTGGTTGTAGTGTTGACCGCGGGAAACCCCCTACTCTGACCGGGGTTTGACCCCGGACGGAGATCGGACGTCGGGTGTAAGAGTGCAGGAGAGTCGTTTAGCTGGTAGGGCCCTAAAATTCCTTGGGCCCGCGGTCTCCTCCCAACACCTTGCAGATCGTCAAGTCATCGTCCCACATACCCCGCGCGCCCCCTAGGCGCGGGAACCTTGTAGAAGGTTCGGCCCCCGGCCAGAAAAAAATAAAAAAAAGGTCACGTCCACGTCACGTTACTGGCGCCCATAGTCACCTACAACGTTAATACCATCACACATTGAAGAAAGGCATTTTCTTCATCAACTCACAGTTCTAACGTTCTGTAAAACTATTCAGTCTACTGGTTTCATTGATTTCTCAGTTATATATACACATCTCGACTTTTATTGACACTGACAATAAAAACAAAGTAATGAACAAACAAAATTGTATATTTACTCATTTTTTCCTCGAAGGCATGCTGTGTGATTTGGATGACCCGTAAATTAGGAGCCGGATCTTTCGGATATGGCGTTATGTAGGTCAGCTGAAATAATGTTTGTAGTATATATTTTTTGTTACAAAGATTAGTAAACTAGTCAATCCCCTGTCATCCCCTACGCTTTCTAACCACAAGAAGTATTCTTATTGGTCTAAAGGACAAAATGCGCGATTTAATCAAGATAAGAAACGATACTTTTCTTGGTGATAATGCAGATCTATAATCCCGCACAAAAAGGTTCTTTGTGTACATTTCTGCCGCGAAGGAGTTATACGAGTGATGAGTGGGACAGTTGTGATAGAAAACAATTGAGATGCCTCATGTATGAAAGTGGTTTGTACGACATCTATTGTGTGATGTCCATGAACTCCAGTCACTTATCCACTCCAGTCACTCCAGTCAGCTTATCAAGAGGCGGGCTGTCAGCTTATTCATCTTTCTTATCAATCTAAACCTAAATGTCAATGACAAGTAAATTGATTCAATCTAGCAATTTTTTTAAATTGTTAAATACGTTCGATGTCCACAAATTTTTCACTTCACCAACATGTGTAGCGTATTTAAGTTTGTGAATGAATGAAATCTGCCGATAACCTGACATGCCCGCAGAACGCATTTAATATAAGTCTGTCAATTCAAATGGTAGTGTCATTTTCGAACACTAATCATCGGGCTTGGAATGAACTCCCCTTCAAAAGAATGAACTTCTCTTCCCTACCTGCCTGTCTAGACAGACGAGCATACGGCCTGAAATTTATACAGAATTTATCTGAAAAAATTACATCAACCTATATATAGGTATATATAAAAATGAATTGCTGTTCGTTAGTCTCGCTAAAACTCGAGAACGGCTGGACCGATTTGGCTAATTTTGGTCTTGGATTATTTGTGGAAGTCCAGAGAACGTTTAAAAGGTAGATAAATATGAAAATGCTCGGAATTAAATGAAAAAAAAAAAAAACAATTTGTTTTCCTTTGATGTGTACCCCGTCGGACGGATTCCTTTTTTTATTTCGTACAAAAGTTTAGGTCTTTGGTTTATCGATTGAGGCACTACGAAGTCTGCCGGGTCAGCTAGTTTCAGATAAAACTGAATTAAACTGTATAAAAATATGACAGGGAACTTATAAAACCGTTACTCCAATCATTAAAGTCATTATTACGTGCAGTTTACAATAAGTATGTAAATATGTGTTTAGTTAGTGTGCCAGGTGACTTACACGACAATAATTTATTTATTTATTTATTTGATGCTTAAACTAAGAATTATGGAATGTCTTTAATTAAAGTCAAGACTAAACAAAACAATCTATAAAACCGTGTACCTTTGGCACATGAAGGCAAGAAAGAGTTAGTAGAATACTTACTTCATGTCCTGCTTTCAGGAGATTTCTGACGTAACCCTCTCCGAGAATAGCGTGGCTTTTCGAAGGGAACGGAAACACGAGCAATATCTTATATGCATCGCAAGCGAGCGCACTTAACACCAACAAATGAATCGTTTGAAAATTCATTGTATTTTTGTGTTACGCTGCTCGCGTTCTTAATACGTACTGTGAATGATACACGATAACTGAAACAAGTTCTATTTGTATCGCTTTCATAATAGCCACGCGGCTGTTATCTTTCTTTACGTCAGATGTAGTAATCTATTATAATAGTTAAATCACATATCTCTTAAACGAAATAAAAAAAGTAAAAATTACGCTTCTATAGAAATTTCGACTAAGAAATGAAAAATAAATAATAGTTTAAAAAAACTAAAATAAAAAAATCAGTAGTTATAAATATCAGTAGTTATAAATATTTTATGAACAGATAGATATGAGTAGAAGGATTATTTTGATAATATCCTGAAAAGCACCCCTCGCTTTTTAACAATAAAATCTTTTTTTTTTCACTATTTTTAATTCAAATATATTAAAACTCATTTTCTATTTTTTAGTTGGATTTTCTATAAAAGCATAATTTGTTAGTTTTTTTAAACCTTTATTTGTTTTTCATTTTTAGCTGAATTTCAATTATTTCAATTTTTTTTTTTTCAATATTGTATTGTCATCTTTTCGGCCGCTGACGAATCGGTGGGGTGTTGCCGTATTCATTTTGTGATGAAACAACCCAGTCTTCCCTATGTCAGCATCATCGGAAGAGAAGATATCGGCATACCGGCGTAACATTTTCTTAACCTTGTTCAGTTCTTCTCCAGTTAGATCTCGTCGACAGTTTTCCAGAAGCTTCGACACGTCGAACTTTCTAGGCTGTCTGTCTTTCCCAGTGGCCAAATCTTGGCAATTACGCATTCAATCTACTTCCTCGGAAGTCCCTACCAGAGTACCCTTGTCGATTACCTGCTGTTCCTTGCTTGGATTCAGTATTCGTACTGTTGAAATTTTGGTGGTCTTCACTAGGGTTCGGACCATTTTTCACGAAAGATCCTCATTCAGTCTCTCTATAAGAACACATCGACGTTTACTCTTCGAGTTCTGTGGTAGACTAACAGCTGGCACTACCGTTTCTGACCTGGGTGAGAGGATACTCCTTTTCAATCAGTATACTTTTCCAGATGATGCACCGTCCATAAAGATTTCTGGACCACATTTTAACATTCCTTGTCTAACGTTGTTCACGCGACTATGTGTCTTCATGAAATCTAATCCCAGGATACAGCGGTTCACAATATCAGTCACGATGACATTGCGCTGATAATTCCCGAGTTTCCGCTTCACCTTCTTTTCATCTCGGACGAATATGTGCTGACCGGTGGCTGTTATCAAGTTGATGTCTACCTGGTTGTTAATGTGGTCCCCAAAACACCCGTTAGCTATTCTAAAGCTGATAACAGTCCGAGAAACTCCAGTGTCCAGTGTCAGCTTACACGGAGCGCCATTGACCTCGCCCTTAACGATCAGGATATTCCCATCATGTGCCTGCGAGATCGAAATCGTGGGGGCTCTTCGACCACCAGCCAACACCCGCCCCGTAGTCCTGGCTTTAATTCGTTTCCCTGCTGCTGCTGGGCGGTACTTGCCGCCTTTTCTTCCCGACGTTCACTTTTCGCTGTACCTCTCGCCGGGCAACTCAACCGGAGGTGGCCTCTTTCGCTACAGGTCTGGCATCTGGGGCCGTATCCTTGAGGTCGGTCGTGTGCAGATGCAACTGTAACTTCTCTTACACGATGAGATCGATGATCCTGCCTTACGGCCTCTGCCTCCAAGGCATGCGCTAAGGCATTCTTCAGGGCCTAGTGATGACCCAATCGCACCGCAGCTCTGACCTCAAAGTCTCGGATACCGTCAAAAATAGATTATTTGAAATGTTCAGGAACTTCAAATAAGGTTACTTATAATTAAAATCTTTTATTGATTATAAAATATATTTTATTCTTAGTTACAATTCTTGAATATCTTGTACCTTGTATTGTACCTTAGATTTTTTCTAAGTACATTATTAGTATCTGAATTTAAATATATATATAGTTATATAAATAGTTAAAACATAATAGTATCGCTGCCGTATGCGTGATAAAGGGAAGCCAGATAGGCTGGCACCTTAACGCGTTACGTAACGAAGCGGTTTACCCTCCCTTTATGAAGTTAACACTTCAAAAATATTTATTCTAAAAATACCTTTTTTTTAAATGAAATTAGATAAAAGTATTTTCAGTGCTTTTTGGCCATTAGAAGACTGCGATGTCTTGAAATCAGACCCAGTTTTTGTGAACTGTGCTCTACTGACATCTGAGACATCTGAGTTAATTATTGTCCAAATATAATTTTGGAAGGAAGAAGCAAGGCTGTAACTATTTCGCTTTTGTAGTTTTTTTGCCATTTGCTGTGTTTAATTTCTAGGCTTTCCATTTATATATAAATAAATCGAATTTTACAAACAAATCTGATTCTCAAGATGCGGTTAAATATTTGCGGCTATTCATGTGACTTGATCCTAATCACGATAGTGGTACAAATAAAGTGACTATGCACTGGCCATCGGTCTTGGAGCGTCGATCGTACTACATGAAGTTCGTGAAAATTATATTGAAAGATTCCGTTACGTAAATACGTAAATAATAATAATAACGTACTTTGTAGATATAAGAATATTCAAATCATTTACAATTTGTAACATGCAATAGGTAGATCTGAAACCTAGGATATCCAACCATTTACCTAAATATGTATAAAGTATTACTTAGCAATCTGCAGTTCATTTTGAAATATAATTAGTATAAGGTCTAAAGCTACAAAGTTTTTTTTCCAATATCTGTTTTCTTTTTCAAACACCGGGTCACCATAAATTTGACGAAGAATACAAAACCAAGGAACAACAATAACGACATGAAGATTAAATCTAATAACAGCTTCTGGTACAAAGGCACGTGCAATGCCTGTGAACGCAGATGAAGAGCTCCTTTAGTCTTGACGACGTGCTCCACCCAGTGGACCAGCTCAGCACCCGGAGACACCGGACGATCGTGATATATCAACGACAACTCCTTAACTCGATGGCGATACCTAAAAACGTATTTTATTTTCACTAAAGTTTTTGACGCACTTAAATTCATCACTAGAAAACACGAAATGATTTCATTGAATTTTACAATAATATTTATCTACAATCCAATGTCGTTTTGTAATATATCATTTGGTAGTATGAGTGTGTATTATTTATGTCTGGCGATAACAGCTTTATGATAAAAATTCAACTAAGGTTACATAATAATAGTTTATTTATTTTTAAAGGCATACGAGCTAACAGACATCTCGGTGACTGTGATCTAGTGATTGCATTCACTCTTAGATGACACCATGGTATGATTATAGTCGATCCTCGTTTGAAGAAATCGCGCAGAGCTCAGGGAACATCTTGGGTGTGTGGCAAAAATGATCTCTGTGAGCTGTAGTTCTAGGATATAAACCGTCATATGCCAATAGCGGGTCTTACGATAAAGAATATGACGAATCGAAACGGACTATTGCCCGATTTTTGCCAAGAAATTGATTGTAAAATGTTCTTTTTTAACATTTGAAGCTATTATAGTACAGGAAAATAAAATTTCCACACAGGCACATGTATAAAATTTCCGGATAACCACATTTGGACCATACCACTTTAGAAATCAAGTAAGGATGCGGTCTCACGCTAAGCTCCTATTCTGTAAGGTCAAAGGTTCAATATTGCTGAACAGCAAATCATACCCTATTGTCTAAAATAATCCCCTTCGATTTAAGGTTATTCATAGGAATATAGTAGTAGTTTTAGTGTTCCCCGCTGGTACATAGGGCCCTCACATTTTACCTTTACATCATCCTCATTGTTGTATAATCATTTTCTTCCTACCTTGGGCAATGGTTTAGATTGTTCATCTATATGATAACCGCCAATAGCCTTGTAATTTTGTGGCAATTTCTGCGGAGCTCCAGAAGAAACGTGGGAATTTCCCAAAACCAAAGCAGCAGAGTATCTCAATTCCTCTAAGCTTGGCTGAACCAGACCTTTTGCTTTGAATGCAGCTGCAAATCCTTCTTTATAAATCTGTTCTTCTATTAAAGTGCTAAACCTATTTATAGACAAATTTTCAAAAACTAAATCAGATTGGTTATAAGTTTATTAGCGCAGATCAGGTAGGTTGGTCAAAGTACTTATTGAATAAGGTATGAATCAATTAGGTATTTAAAACAAACTGAGTAGAGAATTTGTGTTATTTTGGCTTTATTGAGGCCCTCTTTTTAATTAAGTCTTTTACTTTGCCTTCAGGCATCTTTTTTTTGAGTACCAACTACTACTTAACTATCTACTTCCCAAAGGCAATGAAGCAACTAAAAGCAAAAGTTTACCCTGCCAAGAAAATTATAGCAATAGACTGCCAAACAAAATTTAAGTCCCTGAATAAAGTATAATAGCAAAAATGATTAACAGCTGTACTTAATTGAATAAAGTATATTTTAGTAACTTGTTTTCATCACAACGAATGAATTATTTAAAAAAACTGCATTTTAATGCAAAAGTAGTTGCCATAAATCTTGTCTTTTACGCTTACCATTTAATTATTTTTAACGCAATCTCCAACGAAGTGTTTATTGCTCTTTGGATGAAATTGTATCAAAAAGCCCTATCATGTTTGATGAATACGCAGGATGGGGAATCTCGTCTATCAAAGACAATATCCAGCTATGTGGTTCCATTGAAGATGCCCATATGAGTGGACAGTTGAAAATTACACTGAAGCTGAAAAAAAACAATCCGTGTAAGTCGTGAAAGTCGTGTTAATTACACTATTTATAACTCAAGAACGGCTTAACTTATTTGGCTGAAAATTGGTGGGGAGGTAGCTTAGAACCAGGAGAAGGATATAGAATACTTTTTATCACGTTCCCGTGGGATGTGACATAAAACGTGGTATAACAACACGCAACTGACAGATAAACATAATATTGTCTATGGTTAAATAAAATATAGTAGAATTTTGAAGTAACCTTTTGGCGGGAACGCGAAGAGTGAAGTTGTGTGATTTGTTTTATTAATACACTTTATTATTAGCTTCAGATGTATGTATGTATGTGTTTTCAGGATGTTATCAAAATAACCCTTCTGCTCATATCTGTTCACAAAATATTTATAACTTCTTATACCATGCGCCCACTCTTTTTTACAATAAAATCATTTTTTCTTACGCTATTTTTAATTCAAATTTATTAAAACTTATTATCTAATTTTTAGTTGGATTTTCTATAAAAGCGTATTTTGTTAGTTTTTTTAAACTATTATTTATTTTGTCTATTTACTATTTCTTCAGGTTTAAATGTGTAATAACGGTGGTAACTGTTTAATATGAGACATCGAATGCATTTTCTTATCAACTCTAAATAAAATATTTTTTGAAAATACTTTTATGAAATTTGCTTTTTATTATTTTGCTTTTTAAGAACTCTTGTTTTCTACTTTTTCAACTGCAATTCGCACATATTATTTATGTATTACTTCCTAAATGTTATATTGTTCAAGCGTTAAGAAATGATAAGGATACACTTAATTATAAAACTTCGGTTTTCTTTTTATTTTTCTTTTGAAAAGTGCGCCATAACGAGACGGAAGTTCTTTCGTCCTTTTTTATTTCTCTATCTTATTCCAATAACTTTCAGTACCTTTTTAAAATTTACCCGGTTGCTACTGTAGTGCCACATTTATTTAGTTTTAGATTTTAACGGACACTTTTCATACACAAAGACGGTTCTCCTTACCTCTACCCTCCATCTATAAAACGTAGTGATTACTTGCTCAGTGACTTGCTCAGTGACTACTACTTGAAGTTGACCGGTTGATGTGTTTGTTTCGAATTTCTATTAGCTTATGCCGAGATAATCATTAAAAAAGCCATGCCGCGACCAACGCTATCAAGTCTTTCTCGACGAAGCCATAATGCAACTATATAGGATTCGAAACATTGCGAGTGAAAGGACGGAAGAAGAATAATAAATGGCGCATGAAGAGCGCCGCGTTAGTATGGCTCGACTTCGTGCTTCTCAATCACACCAGCAAAGCGAGGCAGCCCGTGAAACGGCTCAGTTGGCAATGCGAAACTGTCGAACAAACCTCAGAGATCAACAAGTAGATAATTTACGACGCATAAGAAGAAATATATCAAGTACTGATTTGAATCGACCGGCGATTCGATACGATTGCCGCACTAATTACAGCGTGCATACTAGCGTTCGCATTGGGCCGATGGAGGTCGTTTGCGAGTATTGTGGCGCATTGAAGTTTTCAGGGGAAACCATGGCCGGTCAACATCTGCGTCAGCCGGAAGGTGAAGCATCCGCGGTCGCGGCCCACCCAGTCCACGAGAACCGGGCGGACCGCCTCGACGGTACGGATGCCGGACGACGGGTCCGCCAAGCGGCGAGACCACGCCTCCAGCTCGGACCGCCGAGATTGGAGCCCCCGCGCTCGAACTACTTCTTCGCCGGGGCGCCCTTCCCCCCTAGAGCGGAGGTCGCTACGCCACCTGTAATCGGCAGCGAGCGCCTCCGCCTCCAGGTCCCAGGGTGGCGCCCCGGCGAGCAAGCACGCCGCCTCGAAGGAGACGGTGCGGTATCCTCGGATGGCCCTGACCGCGATCGCGCGCTGCGGACTTCGCAGCGCGGCGACGTTCTTGCGGGTCAGGACCTGGCACCATACCGGAGCACCGTATAGTGCCATCGACCGCACCACCCCCATGTATAGGCGGCGCGCCGCCTCATCGGGACCCCCTACGTTAGGAAGAAGCCGGCTCAAAGAGCCGGCCGTCGCGATCAGCCGAGGGCCCAATTTCTTAAAGTGAGCGCGGAAGCTCCAAAGACCATCCAGTTCGAGGCCGAGGTACCTGAGACCGGTCACCCCGACCCCGATGCGAACGCCTCCGATCACGAGGTGGGCATCCGCAGGCGGCGCCCGTCCCGGCCCGTGAAATAAGAGGGCCTGGGTTTTTTCGAGCGCCACCTCGAGCCCCAACCGTCGGATCCTTGCGACGACGTTTGCCACACCTGCGCAAGCCAGACGGACAGACTCCCGGTAGTCCCTCCCCGGGGCTACGACCAGCGTGTCGTCAGCATAGCAGACGACACTTAGCCCGGGGAGGGAACCCCATAGGGCGCCCCGCAGGACCCAGTCGTAGCCGATGTTCCATAGCAAGGGGCCCAGGACAGACCCCTGCGAAACACCGCGCTCGACGGGGAAGCGGTAGACCGCCCCACCGTGTCCGACGCATACGATCGACCTGTCCTCGAGATAGGAGCCGATCAGCCGGCGGAGGTACGCGGGGACGCCGTGATACTCCAGCGCCCCCGCGATCACCGACCAGGGCGGTAAATGAAGCCTATCAAACGTTAAAATGATATCATCCCAACCACAAGAAGTATTATTATTGGTCTAAAGGATAAGATGCCCGGTCTAATCAAGTTAAGAAACAGTGCTTTTGTTGGTGATTACGCGGATCTATAATCCCGCACGGGAAGGTTCTTTCTGTATATTTCTGCCGCGAAGGAGTTATACGACTTCCCAGCGTGTACGACTGCAATTCAGTAGCTCCGGGAGCGACGCCCGACGGCAGGATCCTCCGGCGTCGTGTTGTCCTCTGTTTTTTTGTTGTCCCCTTACACTAACTACAAACTAACTTAAATTTCTATATCCCAGGCAGAGGCCTCCGATAAGCAGGCCTGGACCGCCCTAAAACCGGCGCCGAAGAGTCGCGCCGAGGGGGCGCGGCCCAGACGCTCCCTAATGGCGGCCGTGTGGCGAGGCCAATTAGGAAGGGCATCTACCATTATAGGCGTTTGCCGGCGCAGTTCCAACTGGGCGCGACCCTTCGGCTTCGGGGAGGAGCATCCTTATGGGCCTGGATTTGAGGCTTGGGAGCAAGGGCTTAGAAGCGGCTATGGCCGCATAAGACGTGGACGGGGGAAGTTTACGAGCCGAAGGAAAGGGAGGTCTCGTAGACTCGAGGTCCACATACCTAGTGGAGTCTAGGTTGCCCGCCGTGCAGCTTGAGGCGGGGGTACCTCGAGTAGTATCCGTCTTAATGGGAGGTAAAGCTGGAGAGGGAGAACGAGGAAGGGTTCTCAACCTAGGGACATCCACCGTCCTAATGAGAGCCCTAAGCTTGGGAATGGGTTTCTTGGTTGAGGGGAGAGATCTTACTGAGGGGGACGCTGAACGAGAGGAGGAGGGAGAGGACGATGCAGATTAGGAGGCAGAAGGGGAAGGGGTGACGTAGGTAGCCTCGCTGTCATCACCCTCGGATCTAGAGGAGGGACCTATCGTCGGTCTCTTGTCCTTCTCCTCAGATGAGCCCCGGTCAGACTCAAACCTGGCCTTCTTTCGGGGCCGAGGGCTATCGGTCGGTAAGAGAAAGCAACTTTCCCCCGGACCGATCTTCAGCGACACCTGGGCTGCTATCCCTTCCCTTTTCGCCTTGGGTCCTGGAAGCGGAGGCTCTAGCCGCTGACTATCAGTGGTGGGCTGATCTTCGTGCCCGGGGCGTGGCACATTCTAGCTCCAGTGCGGTCAGAACGCGGAGGGCCCAATCTCGGCGGTCCGTGCTGGAGTCATGGTCCAGGCGGCTGGCTGATCCTTCGGCTGGTCGTAGGACCGTCGAGGCGATTCGCCCAGCCCTTGTCGACTGGGTGAATCGTGACAGAGGACGCCTTACTTTCCGGCTCACGCAGGTGCTCACTCAGCATGGTTGTTTTGGTGAGTTCCTGCACCGAATCAGAGCCAAGCCGATGGCAGAGTGCCAGCATTGTGGTTGCGACTTGGACACGGTGGAGCACACGCTCGTCGTCTGCCTCGCATGGGAGGTGCGGCGCCGTGACCTCGTCGCAAAAATAGGAAACGACTTTTCGTTGTCGACTGTTGTGGCGTCGATGCTCGGCGGCGACGAGTCATGGAAGGCGATGCTCGACTTCTGCGATTGCACCATCTCGCAGAAGGAGGCGGCGGGGCGCGTAAGAAACGCACAAGCCCGCCGCCCAAGGAGGCGGCGCCCAGGGAGGCGGATCGCACCCAAGCTCTGGCCCTCGAAGTGTTTCGGGTCACCCTTACATGTCGGTCTGGAGACCGGCGAAGGGGGCCTAAGAAGACGACATGTAAAAAAGTGTTTAAAATTCAAAAAAATGTTTTTAATTAAATTTAACACTAAATAATCCAAAAAAAGTCTATCAAACCGTGTGCCGTTGGCAGAAAGAGCAGAACTGAATACTCACTTCATGTCCTGCTTTCAGGAGATTTTTGACGTAACCCTCTCCGAGAATAGCGTGGCTTTTCGAAGGGAACGGAAACACGAGCAATATCTTATATGCATCGCAAGCGAGCGCACTTAACACCAACAAATGAATCGTTTGAAAATTCATTGTATTTTTGTGTTACGCTGCTCGCGTTCTTAATACGTACTGTGAATGATACACGATAACTGAAACTATTTGTATTTGTATCGCTTTCATAATCGCCACGCGGCTGTTATCTTTCTTTACGACAGATTTAGTAATCTATTATAATAGTTAAGTTGACGCAAGTCAAGCAAGTTTAAAAATTACATATCTTGAATGAACTACAAAAAAATTAATAATAGTTTTAAAAAACTTAAATAATACGCTTTTATAGAAAATCCCACTAAAAATAGAAAATAAATCTTAATAAGTTTGAATTAAAAAAAGCGTGGTACTGGTTACTGGTGGTAGGACCTCTTATGAGTCCGCACGGGTAGGACCTCTTATGAGTCCGCACGGGTAGGACCTTAGAACTTATATCTCAAGGTGGGTGGCGCATTTACGTTGTAGATGTCTATGGGCTCCAGTAACCATATTATTATTATTTTTTTATCCTCCCTGTAGGTAGCGGCCTCCCCCGGTGAATGAAGGTCAGGGGGCGACATGAGAGGGTGAGGCTGCGCGGCGCGCTACCAGCACTCTAGCGCGCTGCCGTGGAGTAAATAGACCGACCGGTCGACGGTGTATCGCGTCCTGACCCGGCAGGCTGGTTCTGGTCCAGCGGGGTATTCCGGGATACCAGCGGCACCGTCTGGGCGGCCCGACGGGCTGCCGTACCGAGACGGCCGACGTTTCAGAGCCTTCGACTCGCCTCGAAGGCTCCGTCGGCTGGGCATCCTTGGGGTGAGCCGCGCCGTCTGGTTGTAGTGTTGACCGCGGTAGCCCCCCTACCTCATCCGGGTTCTGACCTCATCCGGGTTCTGACCTCATCCGGGTTCTGACCTCATCCGGGTTCTGACCTCGGAGGGGATCGGACGTCGGGTGTAAGAGTGCAGGGGAGACAGTTAGTGGGTGGGCCCTAAAATCCTTGGGCCCGTGGTCTGATCACAACACCATGCAGATCGTTGAGTCTCACATACCCCGCGCGCCCCTTTTGCGCGGGGACCTCGTAGAGGGTTCGGCCATCTAGGCGAAAAAAAAAAAAAAAATTTTTTTTTTCATCCTATCCATGCTTATAGCCTTGAGAGGCTATTTCAGCTTTTCTTTTGACGTGTGAGCTCACGAGACTAACCAGGAGTGTTGCTAACACTGACCCTAGCAAGGGCAGTGCTTTGCAGAATCTACCACAGGATTGGAAACGCGATACACTGAGAAGATCCGGTGAGAAACTCAGTGGGCTGTGTTTGTAGGCTAATTCACTCGTCGAGCCCTTCGTCACAAGCGNATAGCCTTGAGAGGCTATTTCAGCTTTTCTTTTGACGTGTGAGCTCACGAGACTAACCAGGAGTGTTGCTAACACTGACCCTAGCAAGGGCAGTGCTTTGCAGAATCTACCACAGGATTGGAAACGCGATACACTGAGAAGATCCGGTGAGAAACTCAGTGGGCTGTGTTTGTAGGCTAATTCACTCGTCGAGCCCTTCGTCACAAGCGACGGGTTCGACGAGGACGGTGACCAGTGGTTGTGGAACCGAAAAGCACCGTTAATGGATCGGGAGGATCCGTAAGGACGTGTTTAGGGTGACGTCGACTGTTTACCATTCGGTCTACAGGATCAGGTATGTAATTCCCGGCAGTCACGACAAGAGGGTTTTCATGTCGTGCCGCCTTTTCTACGAGGCGCAATGATGCCGACTGTAAATACATACTGACTGAGTCTAGCTCCAGGTCATCATGGATATCCACGTTCCTTAAGAGCCATGGTGCTCTGACGGCTATCTTGCAAAAACGGGATTGAATAACTTGAAGGAGTTTCAAGTTGGTGCGGGCCGCGTGAGCATACACTACGCTTGTATAGTTCATGACAGGGCGTATGCAAGTTTTGTAGATTGTCACCTATTTCGAAAGGACAATTTACTTAGCTTGCAAAGAATTACTGCGATCTGGAGTTGCCGATGCAATGCTCTACTCGATATCGAAACGAACGGTTCGACAAGAAGTCTCGTATGATGAGCACGAATCTATTTGGGACTCCCATTATATACAGTTTGTAAATCAAACCGTTATGCCAGACTGTCGAATGCCTTTGCGATATCGAAGAAGAGGGATCTAATCGGAATTAGTTTCCGCCTACTTAGACCTACTAAGATGTGCTCCGTGAGGCGGTCCACATATTGTATGCAGGGGTGTTTGGTGCGAAACCCAAACTGCTCGTCTATTCATAGTTTCTTTTCTTTTTGAGATTGTGTGTACTAGCCTAAAGTTATTGAATGAAAATCGATACAACTGGAAGTAAAAAAAGTGTTACAGGTTGTCATAACTGAAAAATCCATGAATGCAACAGACTCAGCAGTGTGAGTTGATGACGAAGATGTATTTCCTGCATTAACTCTTGAATGTGTGGCGGTATTTAAGTTGTTGATATCTATGGGCTCCAGGTGCAACTAAATTATGCGCAACTAAACTAAATTATCCCAGCAGCAACTAAATTATGGTGGTATAAATGAGTTTCAGAATCCTTTAACAAGCTCACCCAGAGCACGCATACAGAAAGCCGTATGCAACTTACTTACCGTATATGAATTAACATTAAATTTGACGGCATTATCGTAAAAGCTAAGTCGTGATAATTAGCCAATTTACTAAACAATGATAAGGTTCGATTAATCGCTGCAACATGACGCTATTAGTAGCGAGGTTAAATCGTCAGGTCAGCACGAACACCACGGATAGTAACGGATAGTAACTCTACTGCAATTGCTGTGGTCACCACAACTTGCTGTACCCGAGTAGTATTCCAAGACATAACATGAAAACTGTTGCAGCTGTTCGATTTTCGATTAGTTCGAGAGATTAATTAAAACGTTAAGACAAAACATCATCATTGCTAATGTTACACTATTCGATGTACGTTCGCTTTCTAGGCATGCTTTTTATTTCGACGGGTAATATAGCCAATATTCGAAGTTCCCCTTACGACTCGAGTTTCTTAAAACAACAGGCAGCCTATGATGACCTTTTCGGGTGGCATAATATGTAATGATCAGACTTAAAATCCATATATGTAATCATTTGAATGTATCTATAGACCTGAAAAACTAAATCCGACACCAAATGCACGCTGAAGTTAATGATTGATATGAATTAGTTTTTAAATATACCGTATCGCATATCCTCGGAACCTAATGGTAAAATAAGTGAAAATGAATAAAATCGATGCCGGCCCGCTTTGCTCTTCGGCGTTTGATGTTCAACTTTGATTCGATCGCTACCAAACTCATTAATTAATTACCAAATCAATCTGAAGATGATCTGAAAATTTACCCGTTTCGAAGTCTATACGGAACATATGTTGTTATAATGACTTTTATATTTATAGATGAATCTTGTATTTCAGACTCCACGTTAACCATAGAAAAGCTAATACACTATAGTTTTACAGTAATGGAAATCTTTAACATTATGAGGTCTTATATTGATACAGCTTACAATGATACAGTAGCTAATATAGAAATTAAGAATGTCCTGGGGAATATCAAATTTTGTATCTGAGCCTATACCCATTATTTCAATAAATATTTTTAAAAAAGTAGGACCATAGGTAAAAACAAAATTCACATCGGTACCACCACGTCAGAAATCAATTGAAGAGCCTTTAGACATTAACACCATATCGTGGGGTAAAAAGCTATTTGGTTTACGCGACATTTCGCTTAATACGCGACATTTATCTTTGTAATTAAGGATGCGTTTTATTTGGTATTAGCATCAATAATTCTATGCTTTTAATTAAACTTTAATTAGGTTCACTCTATTCAAACAGCTAAAGAAGTTTTGAAACTTTAAATAGCTCTCCTATAAAGTTGCAAAAATGTCACTTAAACCAAATAACCTTTCTTCACCCCTCGATATTATGAAATTATCTATTGTGAACTGCATATTTATGATACCGAATCCGAAATGAGGAGATCCATAGAAGAACCAAAGTTGCTGACTCACAGCTCGTAGGATTAGCAAGCTCAAGCGTCAGTGGACAGGCCACATAGCGCTAAGATCGGATGACCGATGGAACAGAGAGATCCTTGTGTGGAGGTTATGTACTGGCAAACACAGTGTAGAACGGCCGCCTACCAGAATGACCTAAGACCTAGCCCAAATCGCTGGGTCACTTGTATGCAGGTGGCAACGAGCCGGCCGCACTGGACATCAATAGATAGCATTACTCTTACCGGCGTAACAGTATTATCTTTCTTTCAGGATTTTAAGAACATTCTAGACAACTCGAAGCACAGCGTTATTTATTTCAGTCTAGGATCGATAGTTCGAAGTAAATGAATGCCTGCAGCAATCAAAAACAGATTATTTGAAATGTTCAGGAATTTGAAATAAGGTTATTTATTAATAAAATCATTTATTGATTATAAAATATATTTTATTCTTAGTTACAATTCTTGAATTTCCATATACATTAGAATTTTGTCTAAGTACATTATAAGTATCTAGATTTAAATATATATAGTTATATAAATAGTTAAGACATATTATGTTTTCAGTACCGCTACCATATGCGTGAGAAAGGGAAGCCAGACAGGCTGGTGCCGTAACGCGTTACGTAACGAAGCGGTTCACCCCCCTGAAGTTATCACTTCAAAAATGAGTATTCTAAAAATACCTTTTTTTAATGAAATTAGATAAACGTATTTTTAGTGTTTTTTTGGCCATTTGAAGACCGCGATGTCTTGAAATCAGCCATTTGCTGGGTTTAATTTATAGGCCATCCATTTATATATAAATAAATCGAATTTTACAAATAAATCTGATTCTAAAAATGCAGTTAAAATATTTGCGGCTATTCATGTGACTTGATCCTAATCACGATAGTGGTACAAATAAAATGACTATGCGCTGCCCATCGGTCTTGGAGCGTCGACCGTACTACATAAAGTCCGTGAAAATGATATTGAAAGATTCTGGTACGTAAATACATATCCAGTTTATAATAATATTAATAATAACGTACTTTGTAGATAACAAGAATATTCAAACCATTTCCAATTTGTAGCATGCAATAGGTAAATCTGAAACCTAGGATATCCAACCATTTACCTAACTATGTATAAAGTATTACTTAGGAATCTGCAGTTCATTTTGAAGTATAATTAGTATAAGGTCTAAAGCTACAAAGTTTTTTTTCTAATATCTGTTTTCTTTTTCAAACACCGGGTCACCATAAATTTGACGAAGAATACAAAACCAAGGAACAATAATAACGACACGAAGATTAAATCTAATAACAGCTTCTGGTACAAAGGCACGTGCAGTGCCTGTGAGCGCAGGTGAAGAGCTCCTTTAGTCTTGACGACGTGCTCCACCCAGTGGACCAGCTCAGCACCCGGAGACACCGGACGATCGTGATATATCATCGACAACTCCTTAACTCGATCGCGATATCTAAAAACGAATTTTATTTTCACTAAAGTTTTTGACGCACTTAAATTCATCACTAGAAAACACGAAATGATTTTATTGAATTTTACAATAAGATTTATCTACAATCCAATGTTTTTTTTTATTGCTTAGATGGTTGGACGAGCTCACAGCCCACCTGGTATTAAGTGCTTATTGGAGCCCATAGACATCAACAACGTAAATGCGCCACCCACCTTGAGATACAAGTTCTAAGGTCTCAAGTATAGTTACAACGGCTGCCCCACCCTTCAAACCGAAACGCATTACTGCTTCACGGCAGAAATAGGCAGGGTGGTGGTACCCACCCGCGTGGACTCACAAGAGGTCCTACCAACAGTAATTACGCAAATTATAATTTTGCGGGTTTAATTTTTATTACACGATGTTATTCCTTCACCGTGGAAGTCAATCGTGAACATTTGTTGAGTACGTACTTCATTAGAAAAAATGGTACCCGCCTGCGGGATTCGAACACCGGTGCTTCTCATTGATGATCAATTCGGATTCCGTACAAACCACTCATGCGTTCAACAGGTGCACCGCCTCAAGGAGCACATTCTTGTGGGGCTTGATCGACCAAAACCGTTATACACGGGAGCTCTCTTCTTCGATGTCGCAAAAGCGTTCGACAAAGTTTGGCACAACGGTTTGATTTTCAAATTATTCAACATGGGCGTGCCGGATAGTCTCGTGCTCATCATACGGGACTTCTTGTCGAACCGCTCTTTTCGATATCGAGTCGAGGGAACCCGCTCCTCCCCACGACCTCTCACAGCTGGAGTCCCGCAAGGCTCTGTCCTCTCACCCCTCCTATTTAGCTTATTCGTTAACGATATTCCCCGGTCGCCGCCGACCCATTTAGCTTTATTCGCCGACGACACGACTGTTTACTATTCTAGTAGAAATAAGTCCCTAATCGCGAAGAAGCTTCAGAGCGCAGCCCTAGCCCTAGGACAGTGGTTCCGAAAATGGCGCATAGACATCAACCCAGCGAAAAGTACTGCGGTGCTATTTCAGAGGGGAAGCTCCACACGGATTTCCTCCCGGATTAGGAGGAGGAATCTCACACCCCCGATTACTCTCTTTAGACAACCCATACCCTGGGCCAGGAAGGTCAAGTACCTGGGCGTTACCCTGGATGCATCGATGACATTCCGCCCGCATATAAAATCAGTCCGTGACCGTGCCGCGTTTATTCTCGGTAGACTCTACCCCATGATCTGTAAGCGGAGTAAAATGTCCCTTCGGAACAAGGTGACACTTTACAAAACTTGCATAAGGCCCGTCATGACTTACGCGAGTGTGGTGTTCGCTCACGCGGCCCGCACACACATAGACACCCTTCAATCTCTACAATCCCGCTTTTGCAGGTTAGCCGTCGGAGCTCCGTGGTTCGTGAGGAACGTTGACCTACACGACGACCTGGGCCTCGAATCTATCCAGAAATACATGAAGTCAGCGTCGGAACGGTACTTCGATAAGGCTATGCGTCATGATAATCGCCTTATCGTAGCCGCCGCTGACTACTCCCCGAATCCTGATCACGCAGGAGCCAGTCACCGTCGACGCCCTAGACACGTCCTTACGGATCCAGCAGATCCAATAACCTTTGCATTAGACGCCTTCAGCTCTAACACTAGGAGCAGGCTTAGGGACCTCGGTAACCGTACTCGTCGAACTCGACAAAGAGTTCGCCGTGCAACCTAACCCATGAATCAGCTCGCTGAGTTTCTCGCCGGATCTTCTCAGCGGGTCGCGATTCCGATCCGTTAGTAGATTCATTCGCGAAGCAGCTACTCTTGAGCTGTTAGGTCTCCTTCGGAGGCACTCGGGTAGCTGTTAGCAAATCCCACCCCTCCTGGCTGAGCCTTTGCTCGCCCACCTGTCCTGGTGAAACTTGAAAGACCTCCGGGCCACCAGTAATCCTTCAGCATCGCTTCAACACGAATGCACCGGTCGTCTTATCCGTTAGGCCACGACGACTACAAAATGCTATTATGTCGTTTTGTAATGCATCATTTTGTAGTATGAGTATGTATTATGTATGATGTCGGGCGATAACAGCTTAATGATTAAAATTCAACTAAGGTTAATAATAGTTTATCTATTTTTATTGGCATTCGAGGTGACATACATCTCGGTGACTGTGATCAAGTGATTACATTCACTCTTAAGTGACACCATGTAATAGGTATAATTATAGTTGAGCCTCTTTTGTTGAAATGACGTAGAGCTCAGGAAACACCTTGAGTCTGTGGCAAAAATGATCTCTGTGAGCTGTAGTTCTAGGATATAAGCCGTCATATGCCAATACAATCTTACAATTAAGAATATGACGAATCGCAACGGACTATTGCCCGATTTTTGTCAAGAAATTGATTGTAAATTGATCTTTTTTAAACACTTTAAGCTATTATAGTACAGGAAAATAAAATTTCCACACACCCACAAGTATAAAATTTCGATATAATTTGGACCATACCACTTTAGAAATCAAGTAAAGATGAGGTCTCACGCTAAGCTCCTAGGTCAAAGGTTCAATATTGCAATTAACAGCAGTACAGGATTTAGTTTTGAATTGAGAGAAGTTGTGCTGCTTTTACTGATTGTCTCGGTGGTGCTGTAGTTAGCGCCCCTGACTATTGCGCCGAGGGTCGTAGGATCGATTCCCACATGGAGAATACATTGTGTGACGCACAGGTTTGTTTGCTCTTGGTCTGGGTGTTTATTATCTATTTATGTATATATTTAAACATACATAGGTATTTTTATCAGTCTCTGGTACCCACAACCCAGGGAATCCTAAATTGAGGCTGAATGATCGTGCGCGATTTGTTCCCAGTTATTATTTCATAGTAAGTTATTTTTTGCAACCTACAAGTGGTATATATTTTAATGTAAACCTATGGAATGTAATTTATGAAATAATTATAAACATACACTTACTTTTGATTGGACAAAACCTCATTTATAGCTGCTTTCAAGTTCTTTGGAGTATCGAAATTAAGTTTCACTTCTAGTCCAATACCTTTATAGACAGCCTTCTTGATATTCNTTATTTCATAGTAAGTTATTTTTTGCAACCTACAAGTGGTATATATTTTAATGTAAACCTATGGAATGTAATTTATGAAATAATTATAAACATACACTTACTTTTGATTGGACAAAACCTCATTTATAGCTGCTTTCAAGTTCTTTGGAGTATCGAAATTAAGTTTCACTTCTAGTCCAATACCTTTATAGACAGCCTTCTTGATATTCATAGTCTGATCTCCAAACAAAGGGATTCCAATAATAGGAACACCGTAATGTAATGTTTCCGTTGTAGACAATAAGCCACCGTGGGTGATGAAGAGAATGCAGTTAGGATGTGCTAAAATATAGAAATATAAACTATATAATTGATCGCTTATAAAAATGAGTTTCATTGTATCGATTTTTGTTCGAGTTTGATCTAGTGTACCTAGAATGCTTTGCTGTGGTGCCCATTTTACGATATGAACGTTGTCAGGAACATTTTGAAATTCATCTTCGAATTTCCATATAACAGTATATTTCAAACTCCTGAACATTTCAAATAATCCATTTTTGATTGCTGCAGGCATCGATTTACTTGAAACTACCGATCCTAGACTGAAATAAATAACGCCATGCTTCGAGTTGTCTAAAATATTCTTAAATTCCTGAAAGAAACAAAATATTTTGAAATTTGTAAATTTTATTTTATTTTACTCTTTTCTAGGAGCAGTTCATGGTAGTGTATTAGTGGAAGTAGTTTTAAGTCCATTAAATGATATTTAATAATGTTGTTTAATCATTTCCTTCCTACCTTGGGCAATGGCTTAGATTGTTCAGCTATATGATAACCGCCAATAGCCTTGTAATTTTGTGGCAATTTCAGCGGAGCTCCAGAAGAAACGTGGGAATTTCCCAAAACCAAAGCAACAGAGTATCTCAATTCCTCCAAGCTAGGCTGAACGAGACCTTTTGCTTTGAATGCAGCTGCAAATCCTTCTTTATAAATCCGTTCTTCTATTAAACTGATAAACCTATTTATATAATAGATAAATGGTTATAAACTAAATCAGCTTGGTTATAAATTTACTAGCGCAGATCAGGTAGGTTGGCTAAAGTACTAATTGAATAAGGTATATTTAAGAAACTTGTTTTCACCACATTGAATCAATTATTTAAAAAAAAACTGCATTCTAGTGCAAAAGTAGTTGCCGTAAATCTCTTGTCTTTTACGCTTACCATTTAATTACTTTTAACGCAATCTCCAACGAAGTGTTTATTGCTCTTTGGACGAAATTGTATGGCGGTTCAAAAATCCCTAACATATTTGATGAATACGCAGGATGGGGAATCTCGTCTATCAAACGCAATATCACGCTATGTGGTTCCATTGAAGATGCCCATATGAGTGGACAGTTGAAAATTTCACTGAAGCTGAAAAAAAAAAAAAATTCCATTCCTGTTACATTTTGATATGATTACTTTTATAATCCAATATAGAAATATGCCGTTCATCATCATCTTCATCTTCTCAGCTTATCCGCTGTCCACTGCTGAACATAGGCTTCTCCAATTGATGTCCAGTGCGGCCGGTCAGTTACAACCTGCATACAAGTGACCCAGCGATTTTCGCTAGGTCGTCGGTCCATCTGGTTGGTGGTGATCCCACACTTGCCAGTACATGATCTCCAATCGAGGATCTCTCTGCTCCGTCGGCCATCCGATCTTCGCGCTGTGTGGCCTGCCCACTGACGCTTCAGCTTGCTAATCCTACGAGCTACAATTCAGCAGCTTTGGTTCTTCTACGGATCTCCTCATTTCGGATACTGTCTCTTAGATATGCCGTTCACAATAGATAATTTCATAATATCGAGGGGTGAAGAAAGGTCATTTGGTTTAAGTTAAGGTTGGAGAGCTATTTAGAGTTTAAAAACTTCTTTAGCTGTTTGAATAGAGTGAACTTAATTGAAGTTCAATTAAAAGCATCGAATTATTGATACTAATACCAAATAAAACGCAACTTTAATTACAAAGATAAATGTCGAATATTAAGCGAAATCTCGCTTAATAGCCTTTTACCCCTCGATATAGTAATAATGTGTAAAAACTCTTCAAGCGATTTCTGATATAGCGGTACCGATGTCAATATTTTTTTATCCATGTTTCTACTTTTCTAAAAATATATATTGAAATAATGAGTATAGGCTCAGATACTAGATTTGATATACCCAAGGNATTACAAAGATAAATGTCGAATATTAAGCGAAATCTCGCTTAATAGCCTTTTACCCCTCGATATAGTAATAATGTGTAAAAACTCTTCAAGCGATTTCTGATATAGCGGTACCGATGTCAATATTTTTTTATCCATGTTTCTACTTTTCTAAAAATATATATTGAAATAATGAGTATAGGCTCAGATACTAGATTTGATATACCCAAGGACTTTCCTAATTTATGAAATTATTTCGATCGTGACTTCGTTTGGATTTAAATAATTATCTTTAGCATTCGTCATTACGCGATTATTTTATTTATTAGCTTTTTCCTGCTTATTCATGATTGTTTCATCTTACCCACTAAATATTTCCGTTACCATCCATTCTGCAATAACAACATCAAAATGTGTCTGCGGATCTAACATCAGCTGTTGTACTTCCGTATTAGATACTGTATCATTAGCTGTATCAATAAAAGACTTGAAAATGTTAAGCATTTCCATTACTGTAAAACTGTAGTCCATTAGCTTTTCTATAGTAAACGTGGAGTCTGAAATATAAGATTCATCTATAAATATAAAAGTCATTATAATAATATAATATGTTCCGTATAGACTTCGAAACGGGTAAATTTTCAGATCATCTTCAGATTGATTTGGTGAATAACGAATGAGTTTGGTAGCGATCGAATCAAAGTTGAACATCAAACGCCGGAAAGCAAAGCGGGCCGGCATCGATTTTGCATTTGTTACATTTGGGTCTATGTTCATTTTCATTTTTTTACCATTAGGTTCCGAGGATATGCGATTTGGTATATTTAAAAAATTATTCATATCAATCATTGACTTCAGCGAGCATTTGATGTCGGATTTAGTTTTTCAGGTCTATAGATACATTCAAATGATTACATTCATATGGATTTTAAGTCTGATCATTACATATTATGACACCCGAAAAGCTCATAGGCTGCCTGTTGTTTTAAAGAAACTCGAGTCATGAGGGGAACTTCGAATATTGGCTATATTACCCATAGAAATGAAGAGCATGCTTTGGAAGCGAACGTACACCGAATAGTGTAACATTAGCAATGATGATGTTTTGTCTTAACGTTTTAATTAATCTCTCAAACTAAAAAGTTGCAACAATTTTCATGTTATCGTTTCTTGGAATACTACTCGGGTACAGCAAGTTGTGGTGACCACAGCAATTGCAGTAGAGTTACTATTCGTTACTATCCGTGGTGTTCGTGCTGACCTGACGATTTAACCTCGCTACTAATAGCGTCATGTTGCAGCGATTAATCGAACCTTATCATTGCTTAGTAAATTGGCTAGTCATCACGACTTAGCTTTTGCGATAATGTCGTAAAATTTAGTATTAATTCATATACGATTACTAAGTTGCAAACGGCTTTGTGTATGCGTGCTCTGGGCGAGCTTGTTCAAAGATTCTGAAACTCATTTATACCATCATAATTAGTTGCTGCTGGATTCACCTAACTTGAACTTAATTTAATATTTATTAATTTAAAGAGTGAACAAGTCCATATGGAATGCTGTTCTACTTTTTAATTTATTGTTTAAATGGGCGAGCTCACGTCCACCTGGTGCTAAGTGGTTACCGGAGCTCATAGACATCAACAACGTAATTACCGTCACACGTGACAACCTGTAACACTTTTTTTACTTCCAGCAGTATCGATTTTCATTCAATAACTTTAGACTAGTACACACATCTCGACCCTTATTGACAGTGACAATAAGAAAAAGATATGAACAAACAAAACTGTATATTTACCTATTTTTTCCTCGAAGACATGCTGTGGAATGTGGATGATCCGTAAATTAGGAGCCGGATCTTTCGGATATGGCGTTATGTAGGTCAGCTGAAATAATGTTTGCAGTATATTATTTTGTTACTGAGATTAGTAGACTAGCCAAAGTGCGGTAAATCAGGCTGCATCAAACGTTAAAATGATATCATCCCAACCATAAAAAGTATTATTATTGGTCTAAAGGATAAGATGCCCGGTCTAGTCAACAGTGTGAGGGGAATGACGAGTGTGGACAGCTCAGTCCTATTGGGGGACTCATTATGAGCACTCCCATATCACTCCGGTTAAGCCGACTATCATGTCATAGCAGGGGGTTCCAGTATATCCTTTGGTAGCGTCCGACCATCAGGTGGACTGGCGTGCAAGGGAGCTATGCTGTTGAGATGCTCGTGGGGTCCACCGTCAGCCCGTTCGTAAATATTACGAGCTAGCCTCCGGATGAACTCCTCGAGCGACTCCACATTAAAATCCTTTAATTTCTGACGTAACAGCCTGCTCTTATTATCGCGCGAAGAGCCAGATTTTGCTAGGCCTGCAACCTCACCCGCATACGCTGTGGGATGAGGTGATACCAGGCCGCAGCTGAGTGCGTGGTACGGGGACGGACGCACGTCTTGTAAATGCCGAGCTTAGTCCTGACCGGCAACCGAGGTGGGTGGCGCATTTACGTTGTAGATGTCTATGGGCTCCAGTAACCACTTAACACCAGGTGGGCTGTGAGCTCGTCCATCCATCTAAGCAATTAAAAAAATAAAAAAAAAACCGGGAGGCCAACACCGGCCAGAGGAGAAACCTCACATAGCGAGCGGCCGCAAACAGTGATATAGCTGCAGTCCGTGCTGGAGCTCCAACCCTCCAAATAGTAGGCCTTAATAAAAAAAGCCCGCAAAAATGAGTTAAAAATTTTTGAAAACGAAACTAAGGAAGAAAGCTCAGTGGGGTGTAGCAGAAAACGTTCCTTTGTCGTCTCCCGCGACACCTACCGCAGCTATGGAGGTTGATAGTAGTCCCCGACCCTACGCAAGATCAAACAATCTAGCAACTTGGAGCGACCTCATTGCCCCAGGCCCAGCCGGACAATTCGGGCACAACACACCAAATGCACCTAGCTTATCGAGCCGGGAATCCCAGCTCTTTCAAGGCTTTGGTGACATCTGTCGCGTTGGTGTCGGCAGGGAGAGCTACCTTAGAAGGAACTTACTTCGCCAGGGCATAGCTGTACCAATTAATGGTACCATCCCTGGCAGAGGCCTCCGATAGGCTGGCAGAGGCCTGTATTCTTCGGCCGACGACGGCAGGAATCTAAAACCGGGGCCGAAATTAACACTAAACAAATAAAATCTATCAAACCGTGTGCCGCTGGCAGAAAGGGTAAAACTGAATACTCACTTCATGTCCTGCTTTTAGGAGATTCCTGACGTAACCCTCTCCGAGAATAGCGTGGCTTTTCGAAGGGAACGGAAATACGAGCAATATCTTATATGCATCGCAAGCGAGCGCACTTAACACCAACAAATGAATCGTTTGAAAATTCATTGTATTTTTGTGTTATGCTGCTCGCGTTCTTAATACGTACTGTGAATGATACACGATAACTGAAACTATTTGTATTTGTATCGCTTTCATAATCGCCACGCGACTGTTATCTTTGTTTACGACAGATTTAGTAATCTATTATAATAATTAAGTTGACGTAAGTGAGATAGATTAAAAATCATCACATATCTTAAATGAACTACAAAAATGGATAGCCTCTCAGTTTAAATTTTGCTTTCTAAGCAGATTCCGAGCGATGTTCTGAACACCAGGTTTCTAGCGTATTAAGAATTCAGTTCAAAATCAATTATAAAAGTTCACCCAAAAAAAAACAGCCAAGAAAACTGTGAAAGTAAATAACAAAAAAATTCAAACTTAAAAAAAAAGATATTTGGTGTCGTGGGACACCGGATAAGAAGGAAGTTCCTTATTATAAAAATATTGATTTTAAGTTCTATTCGAGGTATAAAGAAAATAAAACTTTTTTGTATTTATTGCTTAGATGGGTGAACGAGCTCACAGCCCACCTGGTGTTAAGTGGTTACTGGAGCCCATAGACATCTACCACATAAATGCGCCACCCACCTTGAGATATAAGTTCTAAGGTCTCAATCCACAGATTCGGTAGAATCTGGCGCCAAGTTCCGTTCAAAAATCCCGTTGTAAACGGAGCGCCAGACTACCGACTGTGTTTACTGTGAGCAGAACAGTTTTTTGAGGTTGCGAAATTTTATTTAATTCTACGGTACTTCTGGTTCCTAAATTGTATATTATATCAATCACTCACAACTTTATTTTACTGATATTAACTAGTTNGTTGCGAAATTTTATTTAATTCTACGGTACTTCTGGTTCCTAAATTGTATATTATATCAATCACTCACAACTTTATTTTACTGATATTAACTAGTTATATCAATTACAACAATTAATCTACTTGAAATTATTAATTTTATCACCACAAACTATGGCTCGCTCAAAAATTTCGATCCTGACTTTTTTCGATGTAAAAAGTAGACATGTGTAAGTAATGCGAGTGATATTACTCCGGTAATATTACTCTGCGATGTAATGCAACATCACACATTACGCGAAGGAAACAAACATCACACTATCACCCACAGAACACTATTCCTTCTAGCGAAGCTATCACCCAACACGTTTCTTTCTTTGTCGTGTAATGTTGCTTGATACACGAACGGAACCGAGCGAGCGAGACAGACCGATCTACGCAAAATAAATAAGCAAGCGACACGGAATTATTCCTAGTGATTTTGAACCGTATGCCCTGGCCGCTAGGTACATTTTTATACCTATGGTACGTCTGAATTTTAATATAGGTATTTGTGTTTATATTTTTCATGGGCCAGCCGGTAGTTCCCCGCAAGTAGTTACTTAATTTTTTATTCGCAACTTTTGTAAAATCGCTAGTCGCTCGTAATTGTTTAGTAATATTATTTGTTTTAATGCGTGTTTAATAAGTGAAAGAAAGAATGGCGTCTAGATGAAAGTACAGTCCTCTTTGGATGCATTTTGAGGAGACCGCGCCGAAACAATGCGTCTACTGCTCTCGTATATTAACATTATCGTCGAGCTCAATTTGCAGTCTAAGTCGCCATATGAAATCCGTTCATCCCGCAATAAATTATATTAAGTAAAAAATAAAATGATTATATTATTAAGTAAATCAATATCTGTCAAGTAATATAACAGTGTATTACAATACAAAGTATCAACACATCACTTAGGTAATGATTCGGGTGTATAGATACAATGTATTCGTCACAGTATCTATTGAACGCACCGAGTAATGTTAAGAGTGATGTGTAATGTTTTCGAGTAATATCACCTGTCTGTAGAAGTGATGTCATATCACATTACATTGGGAAGTGATGTTTTGCGCAAGTCTAGTAAAAAGTGACATGCCACAGACTATAAATATTCGAGAATGGTAATCTACGGCCGCCAGGGTGCGCTGGAATTATTCCTATTTGTAATGGATTTTATGACCTGGTAACTGAGACCTTTAAGTCATGTCTTATTTTAATTTATATTCATATTTTTATGAAAAATGATATTATGGAGTGAAATGAAATGTGATATTATGGAGTGAAATGANGGAAGTTCCTTATTATGAAAATATTAATTTTAAGTTCTATTCGAGGTATAAAGAAAATAAAACTTTTTTGTATTTATTGCTTAGATGGGTGAACGAGCTCACAGCCCACCTGGTGTTAAGTGGTTACTGGAGCCCATAGACATCTACCACATAAATGCGCCACCCACCTTGAGATATAAGTTCTAAGGTCTCAAAATAATTACAACCGCTGCCCCGCCCTTCAAACCGAAACGCATTTCTGCTCCACGGCAGAAATAGGCAGGGTGGTGGTACCCACCCGCGCGACTCACAAGAGGTCCTGTCACCAGTAATTACGCAAATTATAATTTCGCGGTTTTCATTTTTATTACACGATGTTGTTCCTTCACCGTGGAAGTCAATCTTGAACATTTGTTGAGTACGTATTTCATTAGAAAAATTGGTACCCGCCTAAGATTCGAACACTGGTGCATCGCTCAACACGAATGCATCGGACGTCTTATCCCTTAGGTCACGACGACTTCAGAAGTTTTTGAAGGTTTCGCAACGTTTTCGTTGTTTGTATAAGAGTTAGTGTATTGCGCAAACGAACGCTCTGAGATCGTGATCAATGAATGATAAAAAGATATGTTATTTTTTGTACGTTATTACAAAGTTAAGTCGTACACTGTTTGCATTACTAATAAAAATCTTACGTTACGGACGTTTTTTCCCGGTTACTGGTACCCCTCCGCATCGTCCCATAAGGAACTTCGTTCCAAAAATAATCATCAAAATCAGTTCACCCAGTGGGAAGATCTGAGGTAATAAACATAAAAAACACAGTCGAATTCAGAACCTCGTCCTTTTTTGAAGTCGGTTAAAACAGTTGTTTCTTATCCAGTTTGGGGTATGTAATGGTCTTAACGCCACTTCGCACCGGGTGAGATCGTTCGCTAATTTAATAAAGAAGAACGAAATGCAGGTGAAGGACCGAATTTATTATTTGGTGTGGTACCAGATTCTAATAGTTAGCGTTCGCGACCACAGTTTGAATGTGACTTAAATGACCTACATCTGGAATTGTAAGTGAATTACAACATCACTATGGTGCGAAAAGCAAAGCCGGTTTAGTCGTCTTAGGGTGGTATTATAATATCTTTGCAACACACAAAAGAACACAAAGAAAGTTTTTATTTAAGACGAACACAGAATATACAAAGAAGGAGAAAGCAACAAGAAATAGATAGTCCAAGCAACACAAGCAGGTACACGAAACCAGGAGCAATAATTAAAAAGGCGTAGCACAGAAAGGTAACACAGGATGCGCATTCACATGTCAAATTTCGACTAGTGGCGGTGGATCGTCGAGGCGATTAGCCAACCCCACGTGGGGACTACGGACCGTCGAGGCGGTTTACCCGGTCTTTGATGACTGGGTGAATCGTGGCGAAGGACGTCTCACATTTCGTCTGGTGCAGGTGCTGACCGGGCACGGATGCTTCGGGAAGTACCTGCACCGGATAGGGACTGAGCCGACGACGAGGTGCCACCATTGTGGACACGACCTGGATAAGCGGAGCATACGCTCGCTGCCTGCCCTGCTTGTGAGGTGCAGCGCCTTGTCCAGGTCGCAAATATAGAACCTGACTTGTCGCTGCCTGGCGTCGAGGCGTCGATGCTTGGCGGCGATGAGTCCTGGAAGGCTAAGCTCGACTTAATGCGAGTGCACCATCTCGCAGAAGGAAGCGGCGGGGCGAGTGAGGCAAAGCTCTCCTCACTACGCAGAAACCCGCCGCCGCCGAGCAGGGGGTCGCGACCGGGGTCGTATCCGTGACCTGGCCCCCTAAGAGCTTGGGAACCTACCCATTTTGTGCGGGGAGAGACCCAGATGTGGGGTGGCGTGCTTTGCACGCTCACCCGCAGTAGGAAGCCGGGTGATGGTAGACCGCGTTGCCCCGACCGCTCCGGGGGCAGGTGTAACGCGGCGCCATTAAGGCGGGCTCTCGGCCCGCTGATCGAGGGAACCGGAGGTCGTGACGCTGGTGGCCGCCGCTCCGGCGTGTGTGGGACGGCAGGATATATGTAATGTGCTCTGCGTCAACCCTGTCCCGCCGTCTCAATAGCCCCGACTGGGCTGTGGCCCGGTCCGAGGTAGGGCGCCGGTTGTGAGCGGCACTAGTTTTTAGTGAGGTTCAACTCCCACATTCCCCACCTGCCGCGCGGGTGGAGACCGGCGATTTTCTCCTGTGGAAAAAAAAAGTGGCGGTGGATCGGTAAAAAAACCTTTGTAGTAGCGAAATATTATCGCCGCCGCTATACTGCAGTTATCGCTTAATTATGCTTGTGAATTTATTTTGTTTAGTGTAAATAATGTTTTGTATGATTGCGTGATAAATTAATGTGTTGATATAAAATAAAGTATGTATGTATGTATGTAAGTCGGCGCGTGTTTTTATAAACCATTAGTTCATGACTAATAAAGATGGGACGACAAACAACACGTGCAAGCATTCATCGAAAACAACACGTGCAAGATAAGAATCGTAAACAACATCGTCCCACCACGATACCTTGCTATAAAAACGCTCCGTTGTTGTCTCTCGAGCTCAGAAGCGAGCGAGTCGCCGTATCAGACGGAGCGCTCCTGCGTATTATACGCTCTGAGTTAACATTTCTGGTTTTATTGACTTACGAAGACCGCCCGCTTACCATGTCGCTACCAACTCCAACATGTATTGTTGTGTAGTGTAATTATAATAAAATATTATAAAACTAGCTTTTGCCCGTGACTTCATTTACGTAGAAAGTGGAAATATTTTTGAATAATAAAGAATGTTAAGGAGCTATTTAAGGTATAAAAATCACGCCTTTTAACCGACTTCAAAGGAGGAAGTTATCAATTCGACCATAATTTTTTATCTATGTGTGTTCACCGATTTCTCGAGAATGCTTGAACCGATTCTGATAATTCTTTTTTCTTTTTTTTGTTCCCGTTTGCCCTAGACACGTACTTGCCCTAGACACGTACTTACGGATCCATCAGATCCAACAACCCTTGCATTAGACGCCTTCCGCTCTAATACTAGTAGAGACCCCGGTAACCGTACTCATCGAACTCAGCAAATAGTTCGACGTGCAACCTAACCTAAGGATCAGCCCGTTGAGTTTCTCGCCGGATCTTCTCAGCGGGTCGCGACTCCGATCCGGTAGTAGATTCATTCGCGAAGCAGCTACTCTTGAGTAGTTAGGTCTCCCTTGGAGGCACTCGGGTAGCTATTAGCAAATCCCGCCTCTTCTGGCTGAGCCCTTGCTCGCCCACCTATCCTTGTGAAACTGGAAAAGCCATAGGGCCACCAGTAAAAGCTCAATCACAAAAACAAAAAAAAAAAAACAAAAAAAACTTCCCGAATGGTTCTCTAATCATCAAGATTTGATGATCCTGGAGAAATCCAGAAAAATATATAATTTGTCAAAGCCTATCTTGAAGTGGTTTGGGTGTTTCAATGTTGTAATGAATAACGTATTTGTTTGGATAGGGATTAATATAATCTTTATAAAAACATCTTCACAAATAATGTTTTATTTTAGAACAAATTTGGTTAGCATATAAAACGTTATAGTGAGCCAACCATAACATATAGACATATGCTGTTGCGGACTTTTTTTTAGATCGCTTAAAGGGAAACAATTCTGTCATACATTATTTTAGCGTAACTTTAACCGTTTCCGCAGCGTACTCAGCGGAAGCTCTCAAAATGGTAAAATACCCCGATTTTGAAACATTATTTATTGGTGCTCCGCTTGCATTGGTCTTAGCGTAATGTTATATAGCCTATAGCCTTCCAAATCGGACCAGTAGTTCTTAGTGCGTTCAAACAAACAAACTCTTCAGTTTTATGATATTATCTATATACTTATATAAAAATTAATTGCTGTTCGTTAGTCTCGCTAAAACTCAAGAACGGCTGGACTGATTTGGCAAATTTTGGTCTTGAATTATTCGTGGAAGTCCAGAGAAGGTTTAAAAGGTGAAAAATATGAAAATGCTTGGAATTATATAAAAACAAACAATTTTGTTTTTCCTTTGATGTGTTCCCTGTCGGACGGATTCCTTTTGTTTGTATTAAGTTTATTTTACATAAATGTTTAGGTCTTTTATTTATCGATAGAGGCACAACGAAAACTGCCGGGTCAGCTAGTAAATAAATAAGTATAGATAAATAAACACATGTGAGTCGCCCACAGCCGGCAATGTCAAACCTTCGCTCTGAAGAATCATGACGTTAATACCTGAAAACAGTGAAATCGCTAAAAGCCCATAACAAGAGTTATTAACGTTTTGCTGAACCAGGCCTGGCCGGAAACCGGTTCCGATAGCACTTATCGTTGAATTAAACGTCGTGAGCTGGCGTTTTTCGTGAAAAGGTCACGTAATTCTTTGGGTTTGGCTGGATTGCCGTCGAAATGTAAAGACTTGGCTTATTACGTCGCAATGGAGTAAGCTTTGATTACAATTTCGTAGCTTTTAATACAAATACATTTTTATTTAATACAAGCTTTTAATACAAACATATGAAGTCGTCGTGGCCTAACGGATAAGACGTCCGGTGCATTCGTGTTGAGCGATGCACCGGTGTTCGAATCCCGCAGGCGGGTACCAATTTTTCAAATGAAATACGTACTCAACAAATGTTCACGATTGACTTCCACGGTGAAGGAATAACATCGTGTAATAAAAATGAAACCCGCAAAATTATAATTTGCGTAATTACTGGTGGNAAAATGAAACCCGCAAAATTATAATTTGCGTAATTACTGGTGGTAGGACCTCTTGTGAGTCCGCGCGGGTGGGTACCACCACCCTGCCTATTTCTGCCGTGAAGCAGTAATGCGTTTCGGTTTGAAGGGTGGGGCAGCCGTCGTTACTATACTTGAGACCTTAGAACTTGTATCTCAAGGTGGGTGGCGCATTTACGTTGTAGGTGTCTATGGGCTCCAGTAACCACTTAACATCAGGTGGGCTGTGAGCTCGTCCACGCATCTAAGCAATAAAAAAAAAAAAAAAAATATCACTGCCTAGTAAACACCAGAATTTTGGAACGAAGTTCTTTATGGGACAATGCAGAGGGGTTTTCTTGGCGGGAAAAAACGTCCGTAACGTAAGATTTTTATTATTTATGTTTAGTTTTAGTTTGATGGCTATATAGTGTCTAATGTATAGTCTACGTAATGACGGTTTTTTTTATTATTCATACAAATAGCTGTTTCTTTGTATATTATTATTATAATTTTTTTATAAATCATTGTGAGTAAAATATACGAAGCAGCAATGCTTTCAATTTTCCGGGAAATACGACCGGAATACAATACTATACACTACTACTGATAACATTACTAACTGACAATACTGGTACTTTGACGGCTGTATGCTCCAGTAGTCACTTTACACGAGATGTATCATGACCTCGTTCCTACATTTATATATCAAAAGAAGCTGCTCACAATACTACCTAAAACATATAGATAAGTAATGTTTGTAAGGGATATCTTACTGCTCGAGAAACTTATCGATATTTTAATGACGCTTTAACGCCAAGCCTTTAGAATCACCCTTAAAATCTTCACTCTTCAAAACACTCACTCATGCATACGGAGTTAATAATAAGGAATAGTAACCTAGATACGTTCTGGTTCAGATAGGAATTATCTAAAATGTCCATTATGCCTAACTATAGCATCCATATTGTGAAGATATAATTTCTGGCTGACTGGGACATTTCTTTTTTTTTTGGTTGTTACCAATATAGACAGGTGAGCTGACGGCCTTACTCATAGTTGATTGACATCAGCAATGGTAGGGGACGGTACAGTTAAGATGTAGTTCTATCTAATGACTGGGACATTTGTTTTTTTTTTGTTTGTTGCCAATATAGACAGGTGAGCTTACGGCATTACTCATAGTTGATTGACATCAGCAATGGTAGGGGACGGTACAGTTAAGATGTAGTTCTATAGCAATGGTAGGGGACGGTACAGTTAAGATGTAGTTCTATCTAATGACTGGGACATTTGTTTTTTTTTTTTGTTGCCAATATAGAGCTTACGGCCTTACTCGTAGCTCATTGACATAAGCAATATAGATAGGGGTACAGCCGAGCCGCTGCTTGCTGTATTTCTTTAGATAATGTTTGAAGCGACTGTCAATGTTACCATGGATACCGAATTGCGATTAACAGTTTTTTTTTTTTTTTTTCGAAAGAAACCACTTTAACTTTCTATATTCTATTCTATCAGCCCACATCCGTCCGCACTGGACATAGGCCATAGACATAGAATATAATTTTCTGTATACTGAATGGCAATTTCGTATGTAAGGACCTATATATCTCGGCCTCAAACCAAAGCTCAAGCCAAATGATATTGAATATAAGTAAAACTCTATAGCTAATAATATCTCATTTTCTAAATCATTTGACAGATTGCATCTCTTACATACAAAACAGAGCTCCGTCTAGATCCCCGAGTGGAGAAGTTTGCATAATTCAAGAGACAACACGGCCCGGGTTGAAACGATAAAACGACGAAGCCTAGTGATGTGATTCGGGTTGTGAAATTGTCGACTTTCCATCATATTCATTACTGTATATTATCTGATTGGAATCAATTATGCTGCATGTTCCAAATCTAATAATTACATTCTTTTTTTATCTGAGTAGTTAGGTAATCACTTTATTCGATAACGATAGTTGATTGTAATTATTTTAGGTATATTTTCAAAATTTTATGAAACATTTTTTTCAAGGGCAATCTTTATCTAATTTACGTTAGAAACAAAAGATATATATATATTATAAAATTGAATACAATAATTATCTTTTTCTATTTAGGTGTTTTTTTTCAAATTGAAGACTATTTGTTTTTAATCACAAAACGCCATTACTTGACCTTTGATCGGACACCAAATGCGATCGTCGTCATTAATCGCCTATTTTAGTCCACTGTTGGACATAGACCTCTTCAAAACACATGCCACACGACCCAATTATGCGCCTCTCGTCTCCATCCACTTCCCACTGATCTGCGTATATTGTCGCTCCACCTTGTTACTGGACGTCCTACACTAAATTTTCCAGACCGCGCAAAAATCCTATTAGGAAGTGGATACCTTGCCACTCTCTTACGGTTCAAGTTGACTGTGTTAGTCAAACGTGACTGGTACTTGTGGTACGACCTCTTGTGAGTCCGCGCTGGTAGGTCCACCTCCCTGCCTCTTTCTGCCGTAAAGCAGTAATGCGTTTCGGTCTGAAGGATAGGGCAGCCGTTGTAACTATACTGAGATCTTAGAACTTATATTTTAAGGTGGGTGGCGCACTTACTTTGTAGATGTCTATAGGCTCCAGTAACCACTTAACACCAGGTGGGCTGTAAGCACGTCCACCCGTCTAACCAATAAATAAATGAATAAAAAAATTCGCACTCCCCAAAAATATCGACACTTAACCAACCCGAAGACACACATCACTAGACGAAAACGCATTTCAAAGCAAACGGCGTTCGAATGTTCCGAAGTTGCAGATTTTCTACCATTCGCCTCTTATCTTTGAGCCTGGTATTGTAAACAGTTTTAATGTGGCTTCTTTCTACAAATACTTTTCCCGTTACCATATCAGTTAGAAAATTTATGGTGGCTGCTGTTGCAAGTGGCATATGGCGTAGTTTTTAAACAGGGAACTGAAATATGGTAACAAAATGTTATGTAAAATTATATAAATTGCCTGAGAAAATCAATGTACACAACATAAGCTATTACTATCCAATAATTTAACTACGCCCTGTTTCCAAAGCTGGAGGAATTAAAAAAATTAAGTTCATACCCAACGAACATTTTATGGCCTCTTTCAGAGTAAAGGAACAACATTATTTTACCAAACCTACTAAGCTTACACATTGGACTAATACTGTTCTGCTTAATTCTGCTGTAATACTCACGTCTTAAGGTATAATGTAATGTCTTAATTACGGTGGGCTTTATACTAGTTTTTTGCCTGTGAGTAAGTGAAAAACACTATGGAAAAGTGCTATGTTCGTATAATTTATTAACTGGCTCTTTTCACGGATGAATAGTCACGTGAATGATCTCTGCCAAGATATAACTCGGATAACGGAATAACGAGGTAGTTAAGAATTCTTCTTCCTATTCGTACACTCTTGACAGAGTGGTCGTGGTCATGCATCAGTCGGATCCTGCGATATCGATGCTCTCGCGATGCGACGCCATGTGGCACGATGTTTCGCAGAGTGAGAGCAAACATTTATGTTGGAGTGAGTCACAGATTTTATGAGGTCGGTACATCGTGTTGGAGATCGTCCGCGAGATCATTTGCCCTCGACTTTCCCTTGCACCACCAACCGCTCAATGGAGTCCTCATTACGAGTGATGTGCCCGAAGAACTTGAGGATTCGTAATTGGACTGTTGAGTTGAGTTAAGAATAATGAACAACAAAATCAAACAACTATCGATGCATAACTACATAACCAAACTTAACAAAGTTATTAAGATTTCCATAGCAAGAAACTATGAAAGCATACAAATGTATATATTTTTTGAATTTATTTTACTTGGTACGAATATCTTTAGCGTTACAAATTTATTGAAATTGTTAAAGAAACGAAACCCCAGAAATGATACAAAGGTCTGACGCAAGCCGCAAGTAGATTTACAAATCAACGTAACTAACAAAATTTCGGCACAATAAACTAAGATCTAGAGCCTATTAAATAAAGGCTATTTTTAGCAAAGCGCACCTGCGACATTTTATTGCTAACATTGAAACAGTCGAGCGCAATCAATTAAAGCGTCCATAAAACCTTCTGCTTTTCAATCACGAAAAGACAGGAGACTATTAAATCTCAGATAAATTTTATTAAATGCAGATTTGAATTACAAATGACGAGGGTCGCTCATAGCTCCCATTTCAACTGTTTTGTAAATTAGCAAATTATTGAATCAAAGTAACTGAAACTCAGGAATATACAGACAGCTAGAATAGATAAACAATCAATTGGTTGGGCAATATCGGATTGTGATTTTCATAAATTTAAATACTTTGATACAGTGGATAAGTTGAATGATAAGTTTGGTGCTATGAGAGACCCTGAAGTAATATCAATATCTCTGCCGAATTTTTAACAAACATGATAAGCGTAGTAATATGCGTGATATCGATTATGCTCGATGTAATTAAATATTTTATTTCTAATAGTGTTAATATTAATGTAAATAGTGATTGTTTTTGTAAATTTGCCTATATCATTTACGTAAATTTTATCTTTCTGAAACCCTACAAATTATTGTTCACACTCCTTCTTCTTTTTCTCCACCTTATTCCACTAGGTGGGGTCGGCACAGCTAATTTTTATCTTCCATTCTCTTCTATCAGCCGTCATCTCAACACTCACTCCTCTCTCTCTCACATCTCTCTCATTTTTTATACATTGGTCTACATTTAAATTAGTCTGGTTTTTCCTCCTTTCTTTATGCTCTTTCTTGCTTGCTGTTCGTTTTTATTTTTTTCGTTTCTATGTTTTTGTTTCTCTAGTGTTTTTAATTTGCTTATATTGGTGAGGACCTTTAATTATTGGCTTTTTGATTCTATTATTTGTCATATTATTATACTATGTTAGTTGAATGTTGGTTCTCCTTGTAGTAAATAAATAAATATCGTCATTCACACACTCCCTCCATGTCTTCTTTGGTCGACCTCTATCTATGGTCTTCTCTATCTATCTTGCACAACCATTTCCATACATCTCCTAATAACATGCACCTGTTCACACTACATGTGCCCTATATGCTTAGAATATACAAATTAAATATACATTTACATATAATGCAAAGATAAAATTATATTTTTAAAATTTAACACAATATTTTTGTATTTGATTTTTCATAACCATGTTTAGTGGAAACTTGGTAAGTATGATTTTTAGCACTACCAAAGATCTTTGGCTTAGTACGAACAACCTGTATAGTTATAACAATCACAGAGGATCGACTTTTGTAAATTTTTACTATTTTAATTTATCCATTTTAAAAGATTTAAATAAATATTATTGTCATTAAATGTTGATAGGTCTAACAAAATAAGTTTCTTCATTTGTACCGACTTTCAGAAATATGGCTTACGCGACGTCGGCAGTAGGAGATCTGGATTATTTGAATTTAAAATAATCCCCCTAACTGTAATTTGCTAATTGCTGATATAGCTGTAAGGAATAAGGGTAGGTATCTATTTGTCACTACTATTGTCAGTGTAATATTATTATTTTATTATGAAATAGTGTTTGATTCTGACAGACAAAAAGCTACTAAGCTAAGGTAGGCCTTAAACTAAGAGGTATTAAGTAGATATTTTTTTACATTCTCAAAAAGGAAGAGTTTAGAAATATTACGAAATTAATTGATAAATAGTTCCAAACTATTAAGAAACACTACATTAAGTATCGCTTTCAGCATAAACCAATTCCATCAGAGAGAAAAAAAACGATCGACAGCTATAGTTGAGTAGATTCTGGCTGTTAATAAAACATGAATAAACATATGAGTCTCTCTCATTAAACGAGTGGATTGATTCGCGACAGAGCAAAGTCATCGATGGTCTTACAAGCTAGTCCATAATTAGAATTTCGGACTTTTTGGAGGGAACGCGAGGAGCAAAGTTGTGTGATTTGTTTTATTTTGTCTATTTATATTAGTGTTTCTTCAGGCTTAAATGTGTTATAACGATTGTTTATTAACTGTTTAGTATTTGTAAAAGTGCAAAAATGTGGAAAAATGAAACGAAGCCTTAATTTCGCGGGATCCTCCAAAAAGTCCACTAAAAAAGTCTCAATGAATGACCACAATTTTATTGAAATTGTGGTCATTCACAATTCACAATTATATTTCATCTCATATCATTACATCTTATTTTATTTTATTTCATGCCAATTGATTAGGTTTCTTTTGTTTTTTATTATTCATAAACTGTGAGTAGTTAAAATGGCGAATTATAAAACTCTTATTACTTGACGCTGGCCAATGCACAAACCGTGCCGGAGTAAAAAAAATAAAGAAGAAATAGAAGAATTAGAATTCCCTATACTACCAGTTCTCAGTATAGGAATAGGTGGAGGAGGGTAGGTAGTAAAATTTGCATAACGCTAATTCTTAAATAATTGGACTACTTTTATCATAAGGACTACTATTGTGCTTAGAAGATTCTTTCTATTAGCATGTTCGGGATAATCCTAAGTAAGTGAAAAATAGTACTCGATTTATTACAAATACTTCGTTTTTCTCTGACGGAATTGGTTTACCCTAAGAGCTATAGTTAATGAAGTGTTTTTAATGATTTGGAACTGTTTATCAAATAATTTCGTAATTTTATAAACTCTTCCTTTAAGCATCTTGATTAACTTTTTTCTTTTTAAGAATGCAAATAAATACTTAACACTTGTTAGCTTAAAAGCTATCCGGTCATCGTTCTTGTCGAACCTGTCGCTTGCGACGAAGGGCTCGGCGAGTAAATTAGCCCACAAACACAGCCCATTAAGTTTCTCGCCGGATCTTCTCAGTGGGTCACGGTTCCGATCCGGTGGTAGATTCTGCGAAGCACTGCACTTCCTAGGGTTATTGTTAGCAACGTCGTCAGATTTGAGCCCCGTGAGCTCACCTATTTGTTAGGGTTACGTTAAAATGTCCTCTCAAGGCTATCAGATAAGGTAGTTTTTTTTTTATAAAAAATAAGATTTACCTTTCCCTAATAGATTTATGTCTGCCAGAATCAAACAAATTGACCATGCCCATCATTTACATCAAAATTTAATGTTTGTAAGGATTATAATGAGAGTGCACGTTTTATTGAGTACCACCAAACAACCGACCGGAAATCGGAGTATCAAGGCAATTTAAACCTTAATACCTAATCTTCGCACCCACATCGCCCGTGACATCATTTACCCATCTTGGCTCATAAATAAATAATAGTCTATAAAAACTAACAAAATACACTTTTATAGAAAATCCAATTAAAAAATAGAAAATATTTTTTTATAAATTTAATTTAAAAATAGTGTAAGAAAAAATTATTTTATTGTAAAAAAAAAGCGTGAGGTGCTCTTCAGGATGTTATCAAAATAACGCTTCTACTCATATCTGTTCATAAAACATTTATAACTACTGATATCATGTACCCAACGCTTTTATTACAATAAAATCATTTTTCTTACACTATTTTTAATTAAAATTTATTAAAATATTTTTTTTTTTTTTTTAGTTGCGTTTTATATAAAAGCGTATTTTGTTAATTTGTATTAACTATTTTTTTTTTTTTTTTTTTTAGTTGAATTTCAATTTTTTTTTTAAATATTAAATTTTCATCGGTCCTTAATTCAAATTTCGAGTTAATCTGAAGTTTTAAAGAGGGTCAAAATCATGTTCAAATATTCCGTTACATACATACGTCTGAAGCTAATAAATCGTATTAAAAATACATTTAGGGCGGATTCGACCAAACTTAAATTTAAACTCGAGTAACTATACGAGGAATAACCTATTCCATGATTTTAATCTCGAGTAAATTCATAGTCGTTTTTCCACGTATACTTGCCCTAGGAATAACAATACGCGAATAGCAGAGTGAATGGTGAACAAAAATAAAATCCGGCAAATAAATGTTGTTGTTCAACGGCATAGTGTAAGAGCATACAAATCGTCAACTCGATTTTGCCGTATTTTAGTGTGAAAAAGTAGCTGTTGTGTAAGATATCCAGCTGTCAAACGTATTATTTTTATTTCTTGTTTGTTCAAGTTGTTCAAGTTTTGTCGTGTGGTTTTATCTTTTTTCGTTTAAACGTTGCATTCAGACTATTAATAATCATTTAGTGCATTGCGTTGACTTGAAATTAAAACAGAATAAATATTTATGAAATGACAGAAATCAGATGTTGGACTGACAGACGCCATTACTTTATTCTAGGAATAGCTCCGTTATTCCGTGCGAAACGGCGGTATAGTANTTTTGTCGTGTGGTTTTATCTTTTTTCGTTTAAACGTTGCATTCAGACTATTAATAATCATTTAGTGCATTGCGTTGACTTGAAATTAAAACAGAATAAATATTTATGAAATGACAGAAATCAGATGTTGGACTGACAGACGCCATTACTTTATTCTAGGAATAGCTCCGTTATTCCGTGCGAAACGGCGGTATAGTAACAATTTCCGAATAGGCCCACTATCCTTAGAATCGTAGATGGTAAAACGTAAAATTGATTTACTCTCGATTAACTGACGAGTTATTCTAAGAATAAGATTTACTCTTGTTTGGTCGAATCGACCCATAACACCCCAAAGTTACCTTGACATACATACGAGTATAATGATATATTTGTACACGAGATAATGTTATAAGTAATTGATAGCATCGAATACTGAAACTATAATCCCAATATTTAGTCCAAATGAAAACATCCTTATTACCTTAAGATCGAAATTTATTAAAGACCACATCGAGTATCAAATAATCTTCTTTCTATAAAACATCTATATATTAATACGTGAACCAAAAACTTTATATCCCTTTTTACGAAAATTGCGCGGACGGAGGAGTATCAAATTTTCCACACTTATAGAGAATATAGAGAAGAAGTGCACAATGCTAATTTTTTTTTTAAATAATGCATAAAAGATACATTAAATCAATAAAGAAAACATTACACACACTACATACCATGTATTTGACGCACGCACGCATGCATACTATTTACTGTCAAACTTTTGTTCTTGACGTCTGTTGTCAAATTGAGAATAGATTAAATTTATATAGTTTGTCTTTATTAAAAATTTTTTATAGTGTAGCCTTGCGAAATTTGTGATTACAGAAGTTTATAATACAATCATAATAGTGTACAAACTTACAATTTCAATAAATTATAGTCGAATTTCGACTACTGCGGGACCTCTAGTATTATTAAATTAGTCAGAGATAGTGGACGTTGCTCTCTTAGAACAGTACAAGTACTAATTGCTTTTTTTTTCCATAATGGCCACTATTCTCGAGGAACTATTATGGCTTCACCCCGGGGATTTATTATTGCTTACATGGGTGGACGAGCTCACGGCCCATCTGATATAAAGTGGTTACTGAAGCCCATAGACATCTACAACGTAATTGCCTCCAACTTTGGGACAAGAGTTCTAAGGTTTTCAGTTTCACAGTACAACGACTGTCCTACCCTTCAAACCGAAACGCATTACTACTTCACAGCAGAAATAGGCAGGGTGGTATTACTTACTCGTGCGGACTCACAAGAGTCCTATCACCAGTAGAATATATCTTTCTTATACTCAACGTAAGATAGAATCAGAAGCAAGGTCCAGTTTATGAAAGTTTTAGTCCTAATTAGTATTTTTTTATTTACTGTGGCCCCGATAGCGAGTTTCTAGAATGTACAGTATCGACAGTGCGTTCCCAGAGGTCTTTTTTTATCACGTACCATTCGGCTATGGAGCTCCCCTCCACGGTGTTTCCCGAGCGCTATGACATGTCCTTCTTCAAAAGAGGCTTGTGGAGAGTATTTAGCGGTAGGCAGCGGCTTGGCTCTGCCCCTGGCGTTGCTGAAGTCCATGGCCGGTAACCACTCACCATCTGGTGGGCCGTATGCTCATATATATAATAATATATACCAATCATGAAATCCTTCAGAATGTATTTTGCATGTAGTTAACTAGCAGTCTTTTGTTTGAGTGATCCATTCAGACATTTACATAGACCGCAGCTAATTTTATTAAAAGTCAATATCATTACGCACAATAGATTTAGAGATCACAATTGACTTGTGCATGAATCCCACTTTGACAATATTGATGTTTCTCAATATCAAGAAATTAATGAACAATACGGATTTTGCTGCAGATAAAACGATTAAGCCATATAAACGATTAAGTCATTTAATGATGCGTACATAATCCGTTATGTACGCATTATTAAATGACTAACAGACCATATGAACGATAAGGTGAATGATACCAGTTATCTTGAGATAATATAAGGTCGAAATCTTAATGATAATTTACAATAGGTACTCTACGCTTCAAAACGGAAAGCGTGATAGATTAGCAGTAGATACATGGAAGGGAAATCGCAGTTGATAGAAGACTTTTGAAACACATTATCTCTTTGAAATTTTATTAAAAAATCTTACAATTTATCACAATGATGCACAATTAATATACATAATTATTAATTTATTTACAGTCAAATAAAGCACCGATATGTCTAGATTTTTTTGTTCATAATTTATATTTAAATTTCGAATGGTCATTGAAATAATACATTGAATAAATAAATGAAGAAAAAAAACGTAACAATAAATTGTATTTTAAAATTACGTAATCAAAAGATAACAGCTACTACTGTTTTTTGTTGTAACAATCAATTTAAATAGGCGTCAGTCCACAAAAACAAAATAGATTAAAAATCAAGTTACACTTTACAATGAACAAAATTTACCCTATGACTATATTGTTTAACATAATGTTTAATAAATAAATAATTAACATTATTTATATGACACCAACAACTTCTTTATAACAATGAATATATATATATATATATTTGAAACAACGGAATTTATCCAAACGAAATATCCTCTTTAAGATTACACGTTAACAGTGGCTTTAAAAATACACTTTATAAATAACTAATAATATGTAATTAATAATGTATTTAATTTTAATTACAATGACAGGTTGTGCAATTTGTTATTGTTTAAACGCGAATTATATGCTTGATGCTTTTGATACAAGGATATGCGTCAATTTGTAAGAATCATACATACAAAGGGACCAATTTATCAAATTACGTACTAATTACGTACGTAATTACATTTTATCATAAATCGGTAATGAATATTACTTCTGTAACTATGTGACAGGATATTGATTTTACAAAAATAAATAATAAAATTTATACGTCTTGTATTATGTATATATTAAATAACTGTATATGTATTGAAATTTACGACCAAAATACACCGTTCGAACACCAAATAAATATATCTTTCACAAAGACATCGGCTCCGACCGCAAATCAGATTTGTTTTTTTTTATGGCTTAGGTGTATGAACGAGTTCACAGCCCACCTGGTGTTAAGTAGTTACTGGAGCCCATAGACATCTACAATGTAAATGCTGTCACCCACCATGAGATACGAGTTATTAAGGTCCTAGAATAGTTACAACGGCTGCACCACTCTTCAAACAGAAACTGATTACTACTTTGCGGCAGAAATAGGCAGGCTATTGGTACCTACCCGTGCAGACCCACAAGACGTCCTACCACCAGTAATTACGCAAATTATAATTTTGCGGGTTTGATTTTATTACACGATGCTATTCCTTCATCGTGGAAGTCAATCGTGAATATTTGTTAAGTACGTATTTCACTAGAAAAATTGGTACCCGCCTGCGGGATTCGAACACCGGTGCATCGCTACACACGAATGCACCGGACGTCTTATCCTTTAGGCCACGACGACTTCAAAATGTATATAAGTCATAAAGACGTACAACCAGTTATATTTTTAGTTTAAGATTGTTGTATCGTGTACTATATCATTGAAACTTGCTGTCATATTTACCTGAATTCTAGTGCTTAAAACGGCCCGTTTTCATTATTTTACAGTAATAAACAATTTTAAATTCACCTTTATTTTTTATTCTGTCCCTTGTCTTACCCTTTACCTTATTTTGTCAGTATCTACATCTACAGCAAAACCCTTAGCTTTGACGTTAAATTTGTCATCGTTAACATTTTAATATCAGTTTTTATTTGCATATTTTTCTTACCCTTAAAATATTACCTTACTTCTGTCGTAATTTTTGATATTATTTTAGGCCCATTATTAGGTTTTATTCGGACGAAATATATTTGGAATAACGATTATCTTGAATTACTGATACAACATATTACAAAATATATTATTATAAAGTATCTTATGACAATATTATATACAAATAAATTTATGCCCTAGATTTAAAGTCTTAAAACTCTAATTTCAATTAACACAATTATTTGTATTGAAGATTAAATACAGTATAATATAGTAAACCGTGAAATCGAAGTGATATGAAGACTGTAGTACTCGGTGATATGTGAATTATATGTATGAGAAAAACTATTAATAGTTACAATATTATAATTACATTTTTGTTAAATTGCAAATACACAAGTCGTATTTACACTATCTTACTAGTATGATATTTTTAATTGATATTAGTTTAGTATCTAGGAATATTTTTCTAAAATATTTATAGAAATAAATTTTCCACATTCATGAATACGATATAAGGAATTAAAGATATTTTCTCACTTATAGAGTTTGGTAAATCAATAATATTGAAATAATAAAAAAAAACACGTTTCATTCTATATATCTATGATTCATCAAAAAGTTGTAAAACAGAATTATTTTTATACACGCTTTTTGTATAAAATAATTACATTTACGTCATAAGCTTGCCTTGGAATTAATTATGAATTTAGCATTAAAAATAATTAATAGGTTTTTACGACAACAAATAAAAAATAAGTGAAATCTATCACAAATATGTTTTCGTTAAAATGAATATTTAAATATATGCATCAAAAGGTGTAATGCAAAAGTATTGAGTTTTGAAGCTCAAAGTCAAAGGAGAAAAAGGCTGCATAACAGTATGATTTAATTACTAAACATTTAAATATAACTAGCTGACCCGGCAGACTTCGTAGTGCCTCGATCGATAAATAAAAGACCTAAACTTTTGTATAAAATAAACTTAAAACAAACAAAAGGAATCCGTCTGACGCGGGGACACATCAAAGGAAAAACAAAATTGTAATTTTTTTAATTCCGTGCATTTTCATATTTATCTACCTTTTAAGCCTTCTCTGAACTTCCACAAAATAATTCAAGACCAAAATTAGCCAAATCGGTCCAGCTGTTCTCGAGTTTTAGCGAGACTAACGAACAGCAATTCATTTTTATATATATAGATATAGATTAAACGTATAACAACTTACTGTACTATTATTATATAAAATGTTACACATTATATTATGTATTTACACTCGCACTAGTGGTCCTATATCCATGCAAGATCCTCGGACGGCTAACTGATAGGTAATGTTATTAAGGAGATAAGGCTGGGCCATTAAATTTTTGGTTTTCATACTCAATAATAGTACATTGTGCACCATGGGAGAAAAGTAGAACATTTCCTCCCGCGTGTAAAATTGCCAGACACGCGGTATGAGATGTCCTACTTTTTTCCCACGGTGCACATACTATTTTTTCTCCTGTCAGGCCGAAAGTTCGTGGAGTACCGAGCCGGGGTTCAGAGGCGAAGCCCTGGCAGGGGGTAGGGGGGCAGAGCCCCCCCATATACTTATGGGGGGCTACTTAATTTTTAAATAAAATAGTACTAATTGAATAAGAACTGTCTGATGAACTCATCTTTGTTTAATACTTCACTATTAAATTTTATTGCCTTTTGTTTATTTCACTTTTACACTAAACACAATATTGCAAATTGCCCGAGCACAATAATGGCGGATAATTTTAGGTGCGTGAGAGCAGCCGTAGACATAACGCGCATGCGCACCTGTCAGTACCCAGGGAGGAAAAGTTACACTTTCTTCCCTGTACAGCGGGAGGAAAACCGAACTTTCGACGTAGGTAGAAGAAAAAACATTTCAACAATTAAAACGGATTTCCGTTTCTTTTTTTATTTAAAATTAAAAAGGTATAAATAGGCAGGATCATGGTATCTACCCGCGTGGTATCATGCTGGGCCAACAAATAATTGCAAATATAACTTGAGGGGGTTTTTATTTAATTACAATACTATATTTCCTCAATGTACATGTCATTCGAGAATACATTCTATCCACGTATTTACTTAAACAAATCGGTAGCTTCTTGCATGAACTAAAATATTTGCATCAGTCGATATGGTTTACATCCTTAAGGAGCCTTATTATAGGCCACGCACAATCCTTAAAACCACAACATAAAGATCGATATTTAATTAAAATAATAAGGTATTACCCATATCCCAAAACATAATATCTTATCACTGAAGAAGGAACACTTCATTATCCACATGACCTTTATTAAGTACTTTGATTTTTATTGGACAGCTATTAACTGAGACACATTGATTGTTGAACGTACTTAAATTTAAGAATTTCAAACCTTTAATAAGCAAAATGTATAAAAGGAAATCGGTTTTCAAGAACCATTGTTGTACACCTTAAATTCGGGCAGTTTAAAAAGTTACATATATTGTTTGAAAATTGGAAAATAACCACTAAATCATTCCAACTTCAGCCTTTACAATTATGTTTGGGTCTATATCTAGATTGGTCACCTCACGTCGCCTATCAGCGTTCCAAAAGCTAACAGCAATGGCGTCAAAAGAAGTGTCACATAACTGGATTTTGTTTTCACGCCACTCTGAAGTTCAGCTAGACTTGAGCCTGTGAACAAATTTTGAGATAAGCTTTTTTTTGTTTTAAACGGTGCAATTAGTGTTTTGTTACTGTTTAGACGGGTGGATATGCTTATGGCTTGCCTAGAGTTAAGTGGTTACCAAAATCCATAGACATCAATAACCTAAATGCTACTACCCACTTTGATTCAAGGGTTCTAAGTCTTCACTTTATAGTAAAGCAGCTTCCCCAGCCTTCAAACCGAAAGACAACTGCTTCAAGGCTGGAATAGGCACGCCCTACCACTAGTAATACCTACCATGTACTAGCCACCAGTTGTTCAATTTTTGCAATGAAATCAAAAGTAAAAAAACATATGGCAGTTATTACCTCAATAGGTTTGCAACCCCCCTGGTATAAAAGTAGTGTTAGGTTACTAACTGATAAAATACTCTTCTTGAGTCTCTTTTCAAAAAACTTATATTGCAGCGCTTTGAAAGTACGGTCAGGAATCAAAACGTCTATCATATAGAAGGAATGACCCCGATATACGACTTCACTGATATGTCAGCCCGATAGTACCTATTTCTCTCGGAATTCTAAAAATATCTTTGAACTAGAGATGCCGCAGTAGTCGAAATTCGACTATAATTAATTGGAAATGTATAATAAGTTTTTACACTATTATGATTGTATTGTATACTTCTATAATCACAAATTTCGCCAAGGCTTCATTATAAAAAAATATTAATAAAGACAAACAATATTTAATCTATTCTCAATTTGACCACAGACGTCAAGAACAAAAGTTTGAAAATAAATAGTATGCATGCGTGTGTGCGCCAATTAAGTGGTATGTAGTGTGTGTAATGTTTTCTTTATTGATTTAACGTATCTTTTATGCCTTATTTAAAAAAAATATTAGCATTGTGCACTTGTTCTCTATATTCTCTATAAGTCTGGAAAATTTCATACTCCTCCGTCTGCGCAATTTTCGTAAAAAGAGATACAAAGTTTTTGCTTCACGTATTAATATATAGATGAAACGAAAAATAATATATTACTACACAAACTTTTATATGAAATTATTCCTTTACAACTTTCTTATATCTATATCTCACATTCATAATAACCTTGCTAGTCTTATTTTTTATCATGTCCAAACTTTTATTTCATAGTAGTTTAGATTAGCTCTCATCCGTTGAATGTCATTCAAAGTGACCAACGCATTATATCATCCAATGACTTGCATATACTATAAGACACAGTACAAGTCGTTGTGGTGGTGTGGTACCAATTTTTATAAGGAAATACGGACTCAACAAATATTCACGATTGACTTTCACGGTGAAGGAATAACATAGTGTAATAAAAATGAAACTCACAAAATTATAATTTGCGTAATTAATGGTGGTAGGACCTCTTGTGAGTCCGCGCGGTTAGGTACCACCTCCCTGCCTGTTTCTGCCGTGAAGCAATAATGCGTTTCGGTTTGAAGGGTGGGGCAGCCGTGTAACTATATTTAAGACCTTAGAACTTATATCGTAGTATATCGTATTATGTCGTAGATGTCTATTGGCTCCAGTAACCACTTAACACCAAGTGGGCTGTGAGCTCGTCCACCTTTTTAGGTAATAAAAAAAAACATATTACGTATCGTCACGAAGCAATTATGTTTAAAAGATAAGACACCCATATTAAAATACAATTGAGAATCATCTCTCATATCTCAAGTAGGTAGGAGGTATTGACGCTTTATCCATAGACCGCAGTATCCAATTAACAAAAAATATCTCTCCAAACGTTGTAATAATTACAGTTTATTATCCAAATCTATCCTAAGGCAGCTAGACATCCGAAAAAGGCTCTCTTCCATCTGCCGGGAATGTGTTATGAGCTTCTTCGGACACATCATGCGGTCTCCCAGACATGAATTAGAGAAGCTCATAATTACGGGTCGAATAGAAGGCAAGCGCGCCGTGGGCAGAACACCAACGAGATAATCAGATCTAGCAAGAGAAGCACTTGATGGTAGTCTGTACCATGCAGTCCATGCCACCCATGACATTGGAAGTACGTCGTATGTGGTCACGATCCTCAGTAGTGAGGGAACGATATAAAAGAAGATCCAAATATTTATTCTCAGGGCTTATTAAGTCCAACTTTTCGTTATAAAAATCATTGCTGAAGCAGAGAAACGAGTGATTTCGGTACAGTATGTAGGGGAATGATACCCCGCCCCGCTTAGCTTCCTATGAAGTTATTGTGCATATAGTAATGAGCAGCATACGTTAGTCAGTCAACGTGCAGCGATCCACCGCGGTCGCTGACGCGAATAAACATGTAATTATACGTAGTGTTTTATTGACCACTCTGATGAGGTTTCCGGAGGAGAGCACGCAACAAACAACCAACGCACACGCCTCTTCCTCCTTTATCTCCCAATAAACCTCACACCTTAGTTAGTAGTTAGGTTTTGTCGCTGTATGTGAAACTAAAGTAACGAAGTTTTCCCCAAAGAATAATAATATCTAAGCTTTCAGTACGTACACAAATCTTGGTTGATTCAACGGCAAAGCGTACAAGTTCCTTAATTTCTTAACTAAAACATATTTCTCTGTAATCAAGCCGCTCGCAATAAATACTAGAGTAACAGTGATTGTCAAAGTGACGTTTCTGTACGATTATTTTGTTCCTTCAATTACATAGTCTATATATTAATACGTGAAGCAAAAACTTTGTATCCCTTTTTACGAAAATTGCGCGGACGGAGGAGTATGAAATTTTCCACACTTATAGAGAATATAGAGAAGAAGTGCACAATGCTAATATTTTTTTTAAAATAATGCATAAAAGATACAATAAATCAATAAAGAAAACATTACACACACTCATGTATTTGACGCACACACGCATGCATACTATTGATTGGCAAACTTTTGTTTTGACGTCTGTGGTCAAATTGAGAATAGATTAAATATTGTTTGTCTTTATTAATATTTTTTTATAGAGTAGCCTTGGCGAAATTTGTGATTATAGAAGTATAAAATACAATCATAATAGTGTTCAAACTTACAATTCCAATTAATTATAGTCGAATTTCGACTACTGCGGGACCTCTAGTTCGTGTAATTTTTTCTTTGTCTCAAATAGCTTATATAGCATTTTGCTAACTTTAAGCTAATGCTTAATACCACCAAATTGCTTTCATTGAGTAAAACATCAAGAATTATTTACAAAACATCGTGTTCTAAACAAACCAAAAGTTTAACCCACTCAAATTTGTTTAAATAGTTCAATTACTTTGTGTAAAGCAAGTACCCGAATATACTTCATCTCTAGGATAGTCACTTAAAAGGAGGGCATCGTAAAACTTTGAGAGCCACTAACCTCGACTATTAGAAACCGAGTAAATAAGACACCCAACACTTTGAGCTATAATATACTAGAAACTTCGTCAAGGATCTTGTGTTCAAGACTATTTATTATACGGATGCCTTTTGTGTCAGTTTCACAATTAGAAAGTTGTCAAAGTTATTTTATTATTATGACAATTGAAGGTCTGAAAATAGTTTTAATAAACATTACTTGTTCACAATAAAATGGAATACCGTTTCAAGTAATTTAGTGTAGAATTATATTATATACGACACATTTTTACATTTATAATATGTGTAGCTAGCAAGCAGGCTTCTGCGATTCTTATCGTTTCCTTATCAAACCCTTTTTTCTTATAGAAACCATATAATATAGATCGAATTAGATAGAGCCAAGATTAAGATAGTTATGGTTATAATAATAATAGTTATTATAATAAGGGATCCCTTTTTTCCAAGAACATTATAATATCATTTACTTTTATTAATCTGTATAAGAAAAACTTTGACCGTTTTAAGTGGATTTCGCTATTATAATCAATTACTCAGTTTGCTATTAAACTAAAAAAGAATTTGGTCAAACTTAAACTTCTAAATGTAAATTGATGAATTTGATAAAAGTTATAGTTGTTTTTTTTAATTTTTTTTTATTGCTTAGCTGGGTGGACGAGCTCACAGCCCACCTGGTGTTAAGTGGTTACTGGAGCCAATAGACATCTACGACATAATACGATATACTACGATATAAGTTCTAAGTCTCATTTTTTAAAGTACAACGGCTGCCCCGCCCTTGAATCCGAAACGCATTATTGCTTCACGGCAGAAATAGGCAGGGAGGTGGTACCTAACCGCGCGGACTCACAAGAGGTCCTACCACCAGTAATTACGCAAATTATAATTTTGCGGGTTTCATTTTGTTCCAGAAAACTTGCTGTTACGAATTTGAGATAAGCTTAGTAATGGAAAAAGCTTTAGCAAAAGCATAATTAAGGAAACGATCCTTAAAAGGTACAATAATTTTTTAATTCTACTTATAATTCAGCAGTAGGAAAAACCAAAACATCGATAGTGCATATGAGTGAGGTCTTGCTGTAGACAATTTTTTTTATTTTTTTTTTATTGCCCTTGTAGGCAGATGAGCATACGGCCCACCTGATGGTGAGTGGTTACCGTCGCCCATGGACTTCAGCAATGCCAGGGACAGAGCCAAGCCGCTGCCTACCGCTTAATACTCTCCAGAAGCCTCGTTTGAAGAAGGACATGTCATAGCGCTCGGGAAACACCGTGGAGGGGAGCTTATTCCATAGCCGGATGGTACGTGGCAAAAAAGATCTCTGGAAACGCACTGTGGATGACCGCAGTGGCTCTAGGTAATTGCACAATATAAAAAAAAAAATATTCAAATATCCCTTTGCTATTCGAATAATACATTTATGTCTTCAAGTACTATAATATAAAGTAGGATGTAATAACAGGCCAAACTAAACATTGAACTAATTTATTTCATCCTATGGGAAGCCTTTTCGAGATATTAAGTCAAACTATTCAAATTATTATAATATCATCATCGGTTCTTAATACATCTGCAAACTTTCTCGTTAACCGAACGCTTTAAGCTGGTTACTTTAATTGCATAAAAAATTCAGTTACATAAATCTATTTATGTTGATCAGTGACCTGTGTGAAGCTAATAAGGGCGTGTTAAAAAAAATATGAATTAAACTAAAAAAACCCTCAGTTTTCCGTCCTGCGCTAATTATTAAACAATTTAACACTATACTCATAAAATTTAACAAACTGTTTCTAGATTCAACAAAAAATCCACAAAAGTCTAACTAAGAAACGCTTTCTGCAACAGATTCATCCAATATTTTTTTTCTTCATCAAATTGAACGACTGTAACTGACCCACGGGAACTATATCTGCTGATGCCTCGCCAGCTATAATAACATTTATTGTGCATGAACAACAATAACAAAAAAAAAGAGAAACGTACAGTATAATTGCCGGGTCGAGCGTGAAATTGAGAAAAAATATTGGCGTAACCTTAAGAAATACACAAGGAAAAGTTTCTCGCTTGAGTTAATGTAGCTCGTGTGCCAGCTGCAATGTTTTGTGGAAATTTGGGTGGGCGAGGTTGGAGTTTTCGAGCAGAAGGCAATGTGTTTCAGTTTCAATTACAATTGATTTTTATCGTTTCTGACTACTCGACTGGTTTATGTCAGCATAGACAACGCAAATGCGCCACCCACCTTGAGATATAAGTTCTAAGGTCTCAAGTATAGTTACAGCGGCTGCCCCACCCTTCAAACCGAAACGCATTACTGCTTCACGGCAGAAATAGGCGGGGTGGTGATACCTATCCATGCGGACTTACAAGAGGTCCTACCACCAGTAATTACGCAAATTATAATTTTGCGGATTTGATTTTTATTACACGATGTTATTCCTGATTAACGGCCGTCTGGTGTAGTGGTAAGTGACATGGTCACTACACAAGGGAGTCGCGGGTTCGAATCCCGCCAAGGGAAGATATTTGTATGATAAATATAAAAATGTCTTTTCCAGGGTTATGGATGTATATTAAATATATGTATGTGTATAATAAAAATATTACATTTATTTCCGTTATCTGGTACCTGTAACACAAGTTCTTTACGAACTTACCACGGGACCAGTTAACGTGGCGTGATTGTTAGTAAATATTTATTATTTATTTATTTATTCCTTTACCGTGGAAGTCAATCGTGAACATTATTTGTTGAGTACGTATTTCATTACAAAAATTGGTACCCGCCTGGGATTCGAACATTGATGTATCGCTTCAACACGAATGCACCGAACGTCTTGTCCTTTAGGCCACGACGACTTCACAAAATCTCCCAAATTTATCTCCAAATTATCTCCCAAAACATAACTAACTATTCGGGCTATAACATAGACCTGAGATCATGTTTGCCGCTTTCGTGTTTAAGGTTTATTTTTGCTCTATTTAGGCTGATGAACCACAGATCTGCCTGGTATTATTTAGATATATCGATGTCACTACCTTAAGACTTGAGGTCGAAGACTTTACACGTTTTCCAATCCTTCAAATTGGATCGCGTAACATGACTACTTCACTTTTAACCTTAAAATATACACATTTATAAAAAAGAAAAAAAAGTACCAGCTACCAACCTTGCAATACGTGAACTCTTGTAACAGCTTTCATTCGGATTGGAGCTTCCAAAGCACACGTGTAATTCCCGGCATCCTCCATTTTTAGACGAGCGACCTTTTCAAAAGAAATTACAAATTATAAGGCACATATTTTTAAATTTCGCGAAAATGTTTCATTCAGAGAATCATGTTTTTTTTTTATCTTAAAAGGACAGACCAGCTCAGAATCCACTTAAGACTTAGCGCTTACCGAAACCTATACTATATTTAAAGTTGAGAGATCAGATCTATCGATCTGTGTCTTATCTTCAGTTCTTGTCAGTATTCTTATATTATGGATGGAAGTTCTGAAAATTTCTGCAGAAGAGTTTCTGGAGAAAGGAAACCTGTTGGTGATTGTCTAATATCAATTCCAGATTCACGCAATGCCAGCGGCACAATTAATCTTCTCTCTACCATTGAGCTTTTATCAAAGACATCTAAAGCCTTTTTTTTCTAAAAAAATTTTTTATTATTACCTATGCTGATAGCCTTGAGAGGCTATTTCAGCTTCATCCTAACGTGTAGGTGAGCTCACGGGGCTCAAACCGGAGTGTTGCTAACACTGGCCCTAGTAAGAGCAGTGCTCTACTAGGGCCATCTACCATTTCCGATCTACCACTGGATCGGAAACGCGACCCACTGAGAAGATCCGGCGAGCAACTCAGTGGGCTGTGTCTGTGGGTTAATTCGCTCGTCGAGGCCCTCGTCGCAAGTAACGGGTTCGACGAGGACGGTGACCGGTGCTTGTAACTAAAAGCACCGTTAATGGATCGGGAGAATCCGTAATGACGTATTTTGGGCGGTCTATTTTATAGTCCTACACATTTATATTAAATTCAACAGCTCGAGTCATTCTCTTACTCCATTTTCTAATTCCAATTCATTAATATGAAAGCTAATGCTTAGATTTTTCCTAGTCTACCTATATTTAGGTTTCATCTTAGATTTCATACGATCCCATACTAAAGGCCTTCAAAAACATCAAGCCTAAAGCTTCTCAGGTCATTAATATTCACCCTTAAATATTAGCTTTTAAGTGTAAGCTTCTACGAGGGGCTAAGAAAAAATGGTTGGCTCCGCAACGTTATTCTCGTTGAAATTTAGGGGTGTACACCACTTACGTTGTACCCGCAAAAATATAGAGGTAATTTGGACGCACGGGTAGAAATGGCCTTGAGGCAGTAACTTTGGACCAGGGTTCGAGTGACAGCGGTGTTAGTTATAGCTTAATAAATTTGGCTGGATAAATAAATCTAATACTGATAGATATAAAATTTGCCTTTATTTTTTTAGTGACCCATAAATTAATCTTTCTCAATTATTCGAATAATCTTATTGAAGATTGCATAACAGCTGTTCTATTCGTCGATCCAGAGCCCAAAATTGTTTTGCGACAGATTAAAAGATGACAGTGCCTATGATGTGTGTGACACATGTGTTAAGACAGCAATGGTGCTGATGATGGCATAGGCACCTATTTACCAGTAAAAACATCTAATATGCCAATGACCATTCGCCGTCGCCAAGATGACACTTCATATGCAGAGCCAAGCCCTTCCTGACCACCTGAATCGCTTCTAAGCGCACCATACAATTTTGTGCCCTACCGTCGTTTCGTTTACTACCCTAAAGACATCTCCTAACTAGGCATAAAGCTTTAAAGCGGCCATAGCATACTCGTTTGTACACTAATCTAGTTTATAAACTTAATTTTATCTGTTTTATCTTTGAATTAAGCCAGTTTTTTACGAGCTCTCGTTACTGTACAATTGTATTTAAAAGTGCCTAAAATTTGTATCCTACATCCCAGGGGTCATGTCCATGTAAGTACACAGGACAGCGTCATTGTTATGAAATCTACCTAAAACAGGATTTGAGGTTGTGTGATTGCCATTAAACTTATTGGCTTGACGTCAATTTTTTATTGCCTTCAAGGCAGATCAGCGTACGGTTCACCATATGGTGAGTGGTTACCGTTGCTCATGGTCATCAGCAATGCCAAGGACAGAGCCTGCTGTATACCGTCAACCCATATTAACTCCGGATTTAGTATTTTATTAAATCTCTTTTAGTTGACAAAACTGTCAATCTTTGGCATGAACCACTATATACTAAAAGACGTCTTCTGTTCTTGAAAGTTTTCAACCAGCAGTTTAGATAGAGTGTGATGCAGGCATCAGAATTTGGCGATCTTGTGCAAGCATTTGTGTTTGGACATTTGGTGCGCAAGCGTGGTATGGACATGTGATGCGTAGAGAGATGATGCATGTGACTAAGAGATGTATGGAAATGGTAGTGCAAGGTAGAGGGAGAAGAGGTCGACCGAAGAAGACATGGATGGAGTGTGTGAATGACGATATGAGAGAGAGAAAGGAGTGACTGTTGAGATGACGGCTGATAGAAGAGAATGGAAGAGAACAATTAGCTGTGTCGACCCCACCTAGTGGTATAAAGTGGAGAAAAAGAAGAAAACAGTGCAAGCATGTGTTTGACCACATATAAAAATGTCTGAATTTGCAGCTTATTTAGAGACTCCAGTAATTATCTAAAACACCAGTTAAATTTTAAGTTTGTGTCCTCCAATACCAAACAAAAACAATCAATTTGAAACTTTAAAATCTAATCTTAAGATGCGACATTGCTACTGTGCTATTGATATTGCTATTACTTACGACCCGTACAATTATAGTAGAAACATCAAACAAACCCACCTGTAAATGACTCGTCAAAGTTAAATGGTCGGTTTCAATTAAAACACCTCCTCTTGCTTCGTCCAAGGACAGGGTACTGTTCCCTCTGTACCAATGCATTTCTGGTACATCCTCGCCGGGATGTAGATTTAGAACAGCGCATTTTAGAGACAACGTTTCGCCTGTTTCCAAAAATGCTTCTTTGCTTAATCTCATTGCGGGAACTGCAAAAGGAATGACTGGTTAGTCAATAATTAAATTTGTTATTATGTGTTTTGACCAACCATATTAACCGAAAATATAAATACGCTTTTATTAGTTTGGTATGCATGTATGTTTTCTTTAGTATGTAGCGGAATTCGAACAACCTTTTCGCCGATTTTCAAGATGTCCAACTGCACATGCATCGAGGACCGATAATCAAACAATAAATCGCTATAATAATCCGACCGGTGTTAATGGGATAGAAATATTAAATTAACTAGTTTGTTTTGTAATTTTTTGTTTTTTTAAGCTGCATATAGAACTACATTATTTGTAAGTATGCTGGTCTACCTACGAAAAAATAACCGCTTAAAGTATACCAAAATAAAATATGGAACACTTACGGTGCACATTTAATTGAAACCTCCTAAGCATGGGCGGATGTGTGGACACATGACAGCAGTAGACTCCTGAATCTGACACCTTAGCATCGGCAAGAGCTAGCTTCCAGTTCTCGCCAGCTAAATCGACTCTGTACCTGTATAAGGAAATGTATCTGGTACTGGTACTGGTATCGGGTATAGCAATTTGATGAATATGATGGGTTAGAAGGACAGGCGTTTTGTAATTCTTCAATAAACGCAGACTTACCCCTCATGTTTGGCTTTGAAGCCATCATAACCTAATGGATAAGTTGTAGTTGTTGTTATGTGTTGTTGTTTGAAGTGTAGCTTTAGAACTCATATGTCAATAAAAAAGAAAAAAGGCGGGTGACATTATTCATGCTATGAGCCCCGTTGGCTATTTCATACCAGACGCCCAGAGAGCTTGTCTTTGGTATAAAATTTTTATCTCGATCTTGTGTTGAGACTCGGATTATTCATCATTTCTGCGACTCCTAATACAATGAAATGACATCATGACAAAATACCCTATTTGTTGAAAAGCTTCACTGAGCTTAGTGAGCTCCCCTGACGTTTTTCTATTCCTAAAGCCCGCCTCAAATAAATCACAGCAAAATTTTTCTAACAGTGTTAAACTTTTCTAGCCATATATATCGGTCTTGCTCGAGAAAATACACACAAAGCGCTCTTTGAGCTTGTAAGGCTACGTTCACACGATCGAACTTTCCGTTGAGCTTTTCAGTTTGTTTATTGTTTGTGTGAACTTTGAAGCTATTTTCATACAAATGTAACGAATCTGTTTAACATGGCATCTTTTGTTTCTCTACTTGTTTAAAAAAAACCATTGAATTTGTCATTTCACTAACGTGCTAATTAAAGAGAAGGATGTTAAGTCTATAACGCCATGCTTGCTAGTGCCCAAATGAGAATGGTGCCCGATCGAACATTATGGCATGAAATGAGGAGGCCTTATACCCAGTGGGTACCAAGGGCTGAAAGATGATGATGTTCACGATGTAGTTAACATGTTAGAGTTCCATTGAATTTCTCTGATCTTACACAATATTTTTCTACATCTTGCCTTTATCCCACATTACGTGGAGGCAGCTCAGCTATCCGATAGGTTATATGATTAGCATCTTATTAATATAAACACATTTACATCAGATTTGCAATACCAAAACTATCACAGTTTAAAATAAGCTTTTCTTTATTTTCATCTACCCCCAAAAACTGTTATTCAAGTTATTCAGAACAATTAACAAAACTAACACACGAAAATCACGAAAAGAATTTTAGGTTCATATTGCTCTTGAAATAAGGACCTCGGTTGTATGCCTCCTAATATGATTCAAATTGTGACGTGTTTTGCATAGCACGCAATGTATTGAGTAACCAACTGACGAGCGGGGTCAACAACCTCGAGGGATGGTTAGTGTCGACTGCCAGCTGGCTTGGCTTTCCATTCCGTGTACATGTATAGTGAGCTTACTACATATAATAACAACAAGCTTAATGAACAATGTTTTCAGATTTTTTTGTTTCACTTTGTACCATATGTTTATTTGCCTTTGAAACTATCTTTTTCCCCCTTTATATAATATATTATATACTCTTTGAGGGTGAAATATTCTATAATCTACGTCTGTGTTAGAGTATATTAAATAATTATTTCGTTTTCGTTTCAAAAGAATGTAAACTTACAAACGTACATGAAAACTAAGTGTTATACACAAAACAGAACTAAGTTTTCTATTGTTAGAAATATACAAAAACATAAAATGTACTTATACTCCGTAATTCAATTTTTTCTCGCGTATTTTCTGCAAACGTTATGCATGAGACGTAACAATGACTTTACCTGGCGTCAGCTGTGTGTGTTTCTAAGTCTACGGTAAGCAGCTCCAAGTTTTCATTATCCGCAACACGAATCCAGGACACCTGCGATGAATTTTAAGTGTTTCAATATATTTTTTTGATACCTACATTAGTATTATAGCTACAGAGTGTTTTTTTTATTCTAGAGCATTTAATATTATTATTTTTCATCCAAAACGAACTCTCTACAGCAACAACACCCTTTAACCTATGCCTGGTCTTTTAAGTAGTCGCTGGAGCCAGTGGACATCAACTACATAACGCTGCCAGCCCAACTTGAGACATGAGTTCTGAGTCTTAGGTTTTACAGTACAACGGCTGCCCCGCCCTTCAAGCCGAAATGCATTACGGCAGATATAAGCAGGGTGATAAAACCTACCCGTGCAAACTCAAACAACGCTCTATATCCCAGTACGATTGAAAATAAAAAATAAGGACCCGCGGAGAGATGGGAAGATATTAAAGTAAGCTTCGCAAACAAGATCCATTACCGTTTTGTCCCTTAAAGCTGTTACGCGACAGTCGAAGACAACTGTTGAGCCTGTGTCGGCATCGATTATAGTATCTTCGGACGTGACGTCATCAAATGATGGCGGTCTGAACCTGTAACAAAGGTATATTGTCAACTCACAGTCCACATTCCAGTTCAGAAATTACCGAAGTCGAAACTGCGACGTGACGCCAAGACTTAACGGCCAAATCGAAAGCGCCTTTGAATTGACAAATGCCAATATCCTTCATCTCTGATTTTTGATGGCTTTAACATCGAAACAGGTCAATAATAGCCTCTCAGGAGGCGCCGGAGTCCGACATAACCCGGTTCGTTACCCCCCGGACCGGGTATCCGTAAATGGATTCCCCAGCGATAAAAAAAAAAAAAAAAAAAAAAAAAAAAAAAAAAAAAAAAAAAAAAAAAAAAAAAAAAAAAAAAAAAAAAAAAAAAAAAAAAGGGGTCGTGGATTCGATTCTCACATTGGGCAAATGTTCGTCTCATGAACAGGTTTGTTTGGCTACACGGTAACCTCTCACCATCAGGTGGGTCATATGCTCGTCTACATACAAAATAAAAAAACATATTTAAAACCTATTGACATATTGACGTCAGCAATGTATTATGGGTACATCAATCGCGGCATATTACGACAAATTTTTTTTTTTTTCTTTGTCATATTTCTGGAAATCTTAATTATGCGAATCTAAGTGTGCCTTTGAAGTTATTGGGGTCCTTATTCAATCAAATAGCAGGTTTTGATTTTCGCTTTTTTTTTGTATGCGCATATGCATCTACTACTGGACCAAAATCACAAACCGCTGAGAAGATGCGGCTAGATATTCGGTGAACCAGTTTATTAGATTTGAAGCATTCGTTATTAAATTTAACGTAAAGTCCGTATCTAAAAATAAGCTTCCGGTATACGTAGCTGAGCGAATATTATCCTATCTCCGAAGTTTAGCTTATTGGAAGTTACCTAAATATTTGTCCACAAACATTCTGTTTTTGTATTTCCTTCTTTACTATTCTCTTGTTCGTGAAATATTGTTCTTCGAATAAGATATAAAAAAACAATAAAACCAAAATACACGAGTTGTTTCTGTATTGTTTATTTTAGAATAAACAGCCAATATGTCTGTGTAGCTCTCGCGGCCTAAGCGATGCGACTGCAATTAAAATCAGACAGGGGCCAATTTATTTCAGTAAATACAATTTTATTATAATATTCACAAACGACTTCCATGTTAGAGGAATAACATCATAACAGAATAATTAAACACGTAAAATACCTAAATTAGCGTAGTTACTTAGAGACTTGAGTTATGAGACTTGTAATTGGTGGATTTTAGCATTCAGACTTCAGCAAGCGTTATACAGCGAGTGGGCTGTGAGCTGGTCCAAGCTTCTGCTTCTTCTTTATGTTCTTATTTCACATTATGGGGGGTCTGTCCAGAATGATGCTGTATTAGGATTTAGCATGAGTTTTACTACCGGCCGCTCCACTAACGTCAAATCTTCTTGGGTTATATGTCCAATTGTATATCCATCGCAACATGCCATAGCATACCCGATCCTGTGGATCGAATGGTAAACAGTCGACGTCGCCTTAAAAACGTCAGTACGGATCCTCCCGATCCATTAATGGTGCTTTTAGGTACCTCAAGCACCGGTCACCATCCTCGCCGAACCCATCGCTTGCGACGAAGGGCTCGACGAGTAAATTAACCCATAGACACAGCCCTCTGAGTTTCTCGCCGGATCTTCTCAGTGGTTCGCGTTTCCGATCCGGTGGTAGATTCTGCGAAGCACTGCTCTTGCTAGGGCCAGTGTTAGCAACGCTCTCGGTTAGAATCTCGTCAGCTCACCTACACGTCAAGGAAAAACTAGGTAAGAAAAAAAAAGCCGTAGGCAGACATTCTGTTTCTTTTACATTATCTGTTTTTTGTTTTATGATTTGCATTTTATTGTTACAAACATTCGTGAGCACACATATAATTCAATAATCGAGATACAACACATTTGCTTTGGGCTAACCAAAATATGGCAATAAGTTTTTCGAAAAAAAAAATCGCGATAATTGCGTAAAGTGATTTACGATGAGCGTTTCGTCGGCACGCAATTTCCAATTTTGCTAACAGTAATTCTGCCTTTTTCACGTATAAAGCCCGCAACAACTTGATTGATACTTTTAATTTCCTGTCATCGTGGAAGCTGAATTTCAAAGCTCGTATAATCGTACGCTACCTGTTTCAGTTGGGTTTGCATGAAAACCATCGATTATTATTTTGCGGCTTACAAGTTGTGTTCGAAACCAATCCGTTAATTTTTGAATTTTTACCACGGCAACACGGGTCGCGATTTGACGGTGCCTTCGCGATTTGACATCTGTCACTTTGTCTTGCTTCTCGAACGGGACGGTACCTGCAAATGTGACGGTCTACGCTAAAGTATTGTATCATCGCCAATCCTTATCCATTCCTGCCCTATACCCTTCTCCCTGAGTGATACGGCGTGAGAAGACGAAGTCATCGGTTCCGGTGAGTGATTGCATGATATTTTGTTAAAATAGTACATACGGCGCCGCGAATCACGGCACATGTTCGGCGCGCACCTCGTGCTGGTTTCCGGAGCCCTAGGCTGCCACGAGGGCGCTGGGTTCGGATCGGTAGAAAGAGAAAGAATGTTATGACGTAGAAGCTCTTGATGGAATTCTGAGATGCCTTAGGTGATAAATTCTGCATGATTCATGTTTAGTGCTTTTTTATTATTATTATTTTATTGCTTAGATGGATGGACGAGCTCACAGCCCTCCTGGTGTTAAGTGGTTACTGGAGCCCATAGACATTTACAACGCAAATACGCCACCCACCTTGAGATATAAGTTCTAAGGTCTCAGTATAGCTACAACGGCTGCCCCACCCTTCAAGCCGAAACGCATTACTGCTTCACGGCAGAAATAGGCGGGGTGGTGGTACCTACCCGTGCGGATTCACATGAGGTCCTACCACCAGTAAAAAATCATATCAAATCATAAATATCTAATCATAAATGTTTCAGTTGGGTTTGCATGAAAACCATCAATTATTTTGCGGCTTTCAAGCAGAAATAGAAAGAATGTTATGACGTAAAAGCTCTTTATGGACACCAGGGTGCCTTCGGTAATGAATTATGCTTGATTCATGATTAGTGCTTTCTCATTCAGCCCACAGACGTCCACTGCCGGACATAAGCCTCCTCTAAGGCTCGCCATAACGACTAAGCTAATAAAATTCTAATTGTTTTTTTTTCCTACCTATTCTAGTAACTTCGGGGGGTTATACTAGATTTGCCGAATTAGTAGGTGAGCTCACGGGGCTCAAACCTGATGTGTAATTGATTTTAATATATTCTTGTTAATATTAATAGAAACGTGACTAATGTCCATAAATTTTTAAATGTAAAATAACTCAGTCGCAATTAATACGTACCAGATTGGGCACGTAAGCGTCTAGTTTTAGTTCGGGTTAGGTTAATTAATTTTATAGAATACTAGCTGACCCGGCAAACATTGTTTTGCCAAATATAAGATTTCTAGGGAATTTCTAGTGTAGAAAAAAAACTAACTTATTGTAAGTGTGTAAGGATGTGGTAAATGAGTGAAAGAGGTATGTAGTGCTGTGAACGATGAGGGAATATATAATAAAAATAACAAAACCTCATTCAACAATATAATACCTCATTATAACAAAAAAAAATGTACAAATAAAAAAAAACATGTTAGGGGTGGACAACCTTAATCACTTAGGGGTATGAAAAATAGATAGTAGCCGATTCTCAGGCTTACTGAATATGCATAAAAAATTTCATGAGAATCGGTCAAGCGGTTTCGGAGGAGTATGGGAACGAACATTGTGACACGAGAATTTTATATATTAGATTTTCGTTTTAAAATTCGAGTTTTTGGTCAGACGGGTTCGGTAACAGAACTAAAATCCTTGGAACGTACAAAATCAATGATTTTCAAACGATATAGGACGTTAGCCACATTTTTTTAAACTTAAACCTATTACATATTATTAACTTAGTTAATCTAGTCAAGTCGCTTATGATTTATGTACGAAGAGACATAAACTAATATTTTTTTTTTGTTCGTTAGATGGATGGACGAGCTCACAGCCCACCTGGTATTAAGTGGTTACTGGAGCCCATAGATATCTACAACGTAAATGCGCCACCCACCTTGAGATATAAGTTCTAAGGTCTCAAGTTTAGTTACAACGGCTGCTCCACCCTTCAAACCGAAACGCATTACTGTTTCACGGCAGAAATAGGCGGGGTGGTGGTACTTATCAATGCGGACTCACAAGAGGTCCTACCACCAGTTTATGGTTAAACTTTTTTGTTGTGAAAAAATTATTAGAGCTCAATCCGATGAATTATATTCGAGTTGAGAGACAAAACCATGTTCATGGATATGATGATGCGTTTAATAACGTTTTCGGCAACAGCTACCTTCAGCTGATTGATGATGATCACTGATGATTCTCTACTTCTTCTCTTCTTCTATACTAATATTATAAAGAGGAAAGATTTGTTTGTTTGTTTGTTTCGAATAGGCTACGAAACTACTGGACCGATTTGAAAAATTCTTTTTCCATTAGAAGCCGACATTGTCCCTGATGAACATAGGCTAGTTTTTTTTTTTTTTTTTGGTTTCATGTGTGTTTTAATGTTTCCGAAGCAAAGCGAGGGCGGGTCGCTAGTCTCAAATAAGTTTAATATCCAATTTCCCCAGTATATTTCTAGAAGATCTTCGATATCTCAATTCCATAATTGTAGAACGTATTTCTTAAGATTGATGGCGAAATTTATACTATGATACTATGGGTTGCTGAGACAGCTACAAAAGGACGTTTTTTCACTTAATCCCAATCCAGAAATATTTTCCAAGGTCCGAAACTGGTGACAAATATGTTTGTAAAATACTTATACGTACATACGTGTTATATGTCAGCATGTTTAAATATTAGCATAGCTTTTCTTGTCTTAACCGAGTTCGCAGAATGAATAAATAATGAACTGAAAGTAATAATCAGAACTCATAATTCACTAAGGGAATTGCGATGCTTAATCACATCGTATATACTAACGTTCGGAGCTTGCGATACATTTTGACCGGCAAGACTTGCCTTAAAGTTTTAGGTCGAGGGAATAAATTTCTTTAAAAGTTCTTCAGATTTATGTTATTAGTTATTTTCCATGCAGGGTTCGCAATCATGTAGTTTTTTTTTTTTTTATTTAATTTATAAATACGCTGTAATTACCAATGTGTTTCTTTGTTGTCCGAAAGACGCTTCAGATTATTGCATTTTTTTTTAATAATTTTATTGAATTAAAATTTAAACTATTGTATAAAAATTAGTAATTATTAAACCTCGAAAAAATCCAAACGCTATGTAATTAGTAGTGGTAGAGCGTATTATGTACTACTACCATCTAGTTAATTTCTGCCACGAAGCAATCATACAAGCGCAGACACTGTACTACCTACGTGACGCTTATACGCTATTTGCAAATAAACCCAAACACTTAGCTGTGTAGGTCTAATATCCTCGGAAATATCCTGTAATCTCTTTCCGTGGGTGTCATTAGAAGCGACTAAAACATTCACTAATGGGCAGCTCTGTACCCTGAATATTATATATACCAGGGCACTAAAATCGGAAGTTTTTTTTTTATATCTTAGATGGGTGGACGATCTCACAGCCCACCTGATGTTAAGTGATTACTGGAGCCCATAGACATCTACAACGTAAATGCGCCACCCTCCTTGAGATATAAGTTCTAAGGTCTCAGTATAGTTACAACGGCTGCCCCACCCTTCAAACCGAAACGCATTACTGCTTCATCGCAGAAATAGGCAGGGTGGTGGTACCTACCCGCGCGAACTCACAAGAGGTCCTACCACCAGAAAAAGTCCGACATTTGCTGGTGGTATGATGTGGGTAAATAAAATCTTCATAAATATCTTTGCGACAAACATTCATCATCACATAGTGAGAACAAAACCCTAGGCTTAAGTAATCGAACAAGCCCGGCCACAACCGAGGCTTATTTATTATTATATCTACTGTCAAAAAAGTAATAGCCACCTCTGCTTTTTCATATGAAACGAATAAATCACAACCATCAGACCCAAGAAAAACCCGAAAATGTTCAAAATTCTTTCGCTAAAACATTACTTTATTCAACAAAAACTAACAGAATTTTTATTCAGGTCTCATGATATTCGTGGTATAATTTACATTCAGGAAATTCTGCAAATAAAAACACATGCCGCTTGCTTTTATTTCACAAAAGAAAATGTGACCGTACCAGAGCCGGTTTTATTCAAACGGGCAAGTTGTACCGACGTGCCAAGGATACAAATTAAATGGTCGTTTGTTACATGAAGGTGTAATGCATTAGTAAATCAACATTGTTCGTATACGTAATTCTGTTTGGAGAATTAAAGTTACCTATACGCTGAAGGGGTAGACGCTCAGTGTATCAAGTGATGCGACTATGTTTCAATTCTAAAGCAAGTAACATTTTTAACACATTCACTGCCATGTAGGTCACCGGTGCCTTACGCGGCGCACTGAAGTAATTACATCGATTTCTGATACGATGTGCCTCGATTGCCTAACTTTGCCTTCTTTTGTTTGATAATGCATGTTTTAGTCTTTAGCTTAGTCTTTAGGCCTTTAGGTCTCTCAGAAAAACCCCGTCATTTCGGATCCTCCCGATCCACTAACAGTGCTTTTAGGTACCTCAAGCGCGGGTCATCGTTCTCGTCAAAGCCGTCGCTTGCGGCGAAGGGCTCGACGAGTAAATTAACCCTCAGACACAGCCCACTGAGTTTCTCGCCGGATCTTCTCAGCGGGTCACGTTTCCGATCCGGCGGTAGATTCTGCGAAGCACGGCTCTTGCTAGGGTTCGTGTTAGCAACGTCGTCAGGTTTGAGTCCCGTGAGCTCACTTACTATTTAAGGTTACGCTAAAATAGCCTCACAAGGCTCTCAGCTTAGGTAGGAAAAAAAAAACTCTCAAAAATAGATTTATTCTAAGTATCTTTGGATTCGTCTTTTCCACAGTTTGCTAGATATTCCGGTGCCTTAATATGAAGAACGAAGAGAAAAATCGACATAGTTACTTCAGTGCGCCGCGTAGGGCTCCGGTGACCTACATGGCAGTGAACGTGCTTACAGACAGAAAACGTTATCACTAGGACTGTATTTTTCAAAAGTATTTTCTAGGTGAATTGGACTTTGATGTTTCTTTGTTTATTTTAAATCTAGTGCTTCTCATCCAGTCTTCTCATCCAGTAGTTCCGTTTCAAATTTAATCAATATGTGACTAGCAATTTTTGAGTTATCCTTCAGATATGAATTGACTGGGACTGTATTGATAATATTTTCATTGAGCTGTTTTTATTTCTATTCAAATTTTGTTGTATATTTTGATTTTGCTTGATTTGTTGATTTATGTTGGCCGAAATTGTTTTCTTCGGAGTCATAACGGAGTTTACTAAATCAATTACTAAACTTGTAGTTTCTATCTCTAGTGTTGGTGCACAAACTCGATCGCATCGATCTGGTGGGAAGGGTATCTACCTGGTATCGGTCGGCAAGGTTTAATTCTATAAATCTCAAATACTTTTGCATTACATTAATTAAACAACGTATTATAAAGGTCTCAATTGATTTTGTACTCTCTGGAAAAAGTTATAGAAATACATAGTTTCGATTTGATGCTAATGCAAAAAGATTACCATCCGGAACCAATTCTGTGTCAATTTTGATGTATGCCTCTATAAATATGACTTTAATGAAACCGAAATAAGCCATAGTGTTAGTAGGTTAAAGATGTATTTCGAAAATGCTTCGTTTACAGATTTGATCAACAGTTCAGACGGATGTATTAGTTTTCCCGAATCACTCCTGAGCTTAGTGTTTCTGAGCTAATTTTTCATGTGAATTTGAAGTCGTCGTGGCCTAAAGGATAAGACGTCCGGTGCATTCGAATCGAGCAATGCACCGGTGTTTGAATCCAACCAATTTTTGTAATGAAATACGTACTTAACAAATGTTCGCGATTGATTTCCACGGTGAAGGAATAACATTGTGCAATAAAAATCAAACCCGCAAAATTATAATTTGCGTAATTACTGGTGGTAGGACCTCTTGTGAGTCCGCACGGGTAGGTACCACCGCCCCGCCTATTTCTGTCGTGAAGCAGTAATGCGTTTCGGTTTGAAGGGTGGGGCAGCCGTTGTGACCATACTGAGACGTTAGAACTATATCTCAAGGTGTGTGGCGCATCTAAGCCATAAAAAAAAGGGATCACCTCTGAAATTCCCGAAGTACCCAGCCTTTTTGAAATTATCTTAAGGGCTAATTAGTTTTAATAGATTTTATTTATTTAATAAAGTGTTCATTATTTAAAAGTTTTAAGTGTGAATGCAAAACAATATCATCGAGTGTGAGTCAAAGTGAGCTCAGCACCTCGCAAATCTTTATAAAATATAGTATGATTTAACCCGATCGAATATCGAGAAGGATTTTCAGTGCGCTATTTTTGCTTGTTTACCTCAGTAGTTGTTTTTGTTCGTTCTAAAACCTTTTCGGGGAACTTTTACTTTAGAGGATTAAATCATGGATATTCCCAAAGCTGCTTAGCATCGGTTTTGAGAAGACATACTGTACTCTCAAAAATATAAAAGAATAATATAACAAGAGCTATTTTTCTCTTTAGGATTATTTCATGCTTCTTTGATCTATTTGATACGAAAATTTATGTCAGAGCCAACTATTTTTTTAAGCTTATATGTACAATATCAAAAAACAACATCAGCCGGTATTGCGAGCGGGTCGGTTCATAAATTTTGAATATATCATGATACAATTCATTGAAAATTCATAGAATTATGTTTGCCCAGTGAGGCAAGCATAATTGCAATAGAGAATTGAGATGTTACTATATCGGCCCACGTAACTACTTACAATTCTACAATAAGAACCGGCATTTGTTACATTTAACGAATATCAAAATGTTTTTACAAATAAATAAAATAAATAAATCTATCTCTATATATATATATATATATATATATATAAATGAATTGCAGTTCGTTAGTCTCCCTAAAACTCGAAAACGGCTGGACCGATTTGGCTAATTTTGGTCTTGAATTATTTGTGGAAGTCCAGAGAAGGTTTTAAATGTAGATAAATATGAAAATGCTCGGAATTAAATAAAAATAATAATTTTGTTTTCCCTTTGATGTGTCCCCCGTCGGACGGATTCCTTTTTTTTGTTTTAAGTTTATTTTACACAAAAGTTTAGCTCTTTTGTTTATCGATTGAGGCACTACGAAGTCTGCCGGGTCAGCTAGTTTTAAATAATATTTGAATTTGAATTAGAATTTTTTTTTAACATAAATTTTTAAATATTTTTTTTTTAAATAGCTGCATCTATCCATAGACATGCGACTATCCATAGAGATGCGACTATCCATAGACTTTATCAATCTATAACCAAACTGGAATTATCTGAATGATCGTAATTGAAAATGTTCGTTCCGGTGTCACGAAGCCCTTTCAGTTAGGCCTGAAAAGGATCTTCATTAGACCGGCAAATGAGATGCCGCAGTCGGCATTGCCAGAAATTACTGGCGGCGTTAAAATGTGTACTGCTAATGAATTGCTTAACGTCTCGCTTTGTTGTACGCATTGACGGCTCTTAAATTATTTGTGCGTTCGTGTCGTTTTCAATTTTGCGGCCAAAACAGTAACGATTTCATGAATTTAAACTTTCTCTAATTTTCCATAAAAAAAATTATTTAGGCATTTTCAGATTAAAAAACCCTGCATCACAATCAAGTCAGTCATTTATTGATAATACTTATTTATTAATATTTATTTAGATTATTCATTTTACGCATTTGAAAACGCCAACACGGATGACAATTTGAGTAGATACTTTTTTTAAAAGCTTAGGAATCGTACTTATTTGAATATTTGTTAAGTACGTATTTCATTACAAAAATTGATACCAGCCTGCGGGATAAAATGCGCCCATGGGCCCCCCCAATCACGGAGCGTCTCCAGCCTCAGCAGCTGCGGGACATCGTCTCGGCGCTGTTTCCGCAGGAGCGGGAGGGATTTGTCGCTCCCGCTATGGACCCCCCGTCAGAATACGACGGCGACGTCCCTGCTGAGGTGCCCCATATAACGAGGGCGGAGCTCCATGTGGCCGTGCGTAAAATGTACGCGAAGGACACTGCACCCGGCCCAGACGGCGTCCATGGCCGGGTTTGGGCCTTGGCTCTTGGTGCCCTGGGGGACCGACTCTTGAGGCTTTACAACTCCTGCCTCGAGTCGGGACGGTTTCCTTCATCGTGGAGGACGGGCAGACTCATGCTGTTGAGAAAGGAGGGGCGCCCGGCGGATACTGCCGCTGGGTACCGTCCCATCGTGTTGCTGGATGAGGTGGGCAAGCTGCTGGAACGCATTCTGGCAGCCCGCATCATCCAGCATCTGGTCGGGGTGGGACCCGATCTGTCGGCGGAGCAGTATGGCTTCCGAGAGGGCCGCTCACCGGTAGACGCGATCCTTCGCGTGCGGGCCCTCTCGGATGAGGCCGTCTCCGGGGGTGGGGTGGCTTTGGCGGTGTCACTCGATATCGCCAATGCGTTCAACATCCTGCCCTGGTCCGTGATAGGGGGGGCGCTGGAACGACACGGAGTGCCCCCCTACCTTCGCCGGCTGGTGGGTTCCTACTTGGAAGACAGGTCGGTCACGTGTACTGGACACGGTGGGATCGTGCACCGGTTCCCGGTCGTGCGCGGTGTTCCACAGGGGTCGGTGCTCGGCCCTCTTTTGTGGAATATCGGGTATGACTGGATGCTGAGGGGTGCCCTCCTCCCGGGCTTGAGTGTAATCTGTTACGCAGACGACACGTTGGTCGTGGCCAGGGGGGGGAGTTTTGCTGAGTCTGCCCGTCTTGCTACGGCTGGGGTGGCGCATGTCGTCGGCAAAATCAGGAGATTGGGCCTCGACGTGGCGCTCAGTAAATCCGAGGCCATGTGGTTCCACAGGCCCCGGAGAGTGCCACATGTCGATGCCCATATCGTGGTTGGAGGCGTCCATATCGGGGTCGGGGTGCAGTTGAAGTACCTCGGCCTCGTTCTGGACAGTCGTTGGACCTTCCGTGCTCACTTTCAGGATCTGGTCCCTCGTTTGTTGGGGGTGGCCGGCGCGTTAAGCCGGCTCCTTCCCAATGTCGGGGGGCCTGACCAGGTGACGCGCCGTCTCTATACAGGGGTGGTGCGATCAATGGCCCTATACGGGGCGCCCGTGTGGGGCCAGTCCCTGTCCGTGGGGGTAGCGAAGCTGCTGCAACGGCCGCAACGCACCATCGCGGTCAGGGTCATCCGTGGTTATCGCACCATCTCTTTCGAGGCGGCGTGTGTACTGGCTGGGACGCCGCCTTGGGTCCTGGAGGCGGAGGCGCTCGCTGCTGACTATCAGTGGCGGGCTGACCTTCGTGTACGGGGCGTGGCGCGTCCCAGCCCCAGTGTGGTCAGAGCGCGGAGGGCCCAATCTCGGCGGTCCGTACTGGAGTCATGGTCTAGACGGCTGGCCGATCCTTCGGCTGGTCGTAGGACCGTCGAGGCGATTCGCCCGGTTCTTGTGAACTGGGTGAATCGTGACAGAGGACGCCTCACTTTCCGGCTCACGCAGGTGCTCACTGGGCATGGTTGCTTCGGTGAGTTCCTGCACCGGATCGGAGCCGAGCCGACGGCAGAGTGCCACCATTGTGGTTGCGACTTGGACACGGCGGAGCACACGCTCGTCGCCTGCCCCGCATGGGAGGGGTGGCGCCGTGTCCTCGTCGCAAAAATAGGAAACGACTTGTCGTTGCCGAGTGTTGTGGCATCGATGCTCGGTGACGACGAGTCGTGGAAGGCGATGCTCGACTTCTGCGAGTGCACCATCTCGCAGAAGGAGGCGGCGGGGCGCGTGAGAGACGCACAGGCCCGCCGCCGTCGAGCGGGGGCCAGGGAGGCGGATATCGCCCAAGCCCTGGCCCTCTAAGTGTTTCGGGTCTCCCTCACATGTCGGCCTGGGGACCGGCGAAGGGGGCCTAAGAAGACGACGTGCAAGCTGCTCTGCACGCGTTTTATGCATGAGCATCCGGGTGATGGAAGGCCGGCTATCCTCAACCCACGCTGGTTCTGACCCAGCGGGGTATTCCGTAGGATAGACCATTCTAACCGGCGCCATCTAGGCGGGCTTCGGATAGCCTGCCGACCGAGAGGGCTGGTGGTCGTGGCGCCGACGACCACTGGTCCAGCGTCCCGAGGGGGAGGGTGATGGGAGAGATGTGCTCCGCACTAAACGCTTCACTTTCCCCCCTTTGCCTTTTCATGGGTTCTGTCTCATGCGAGGTTCGGACGCGGGTTGTTGAGCGACAGGAGGTTTTAGTCAGTTCGACTCCGACATGCTCCGCCTTCCATCCCCAGGGGAGGGCGGAAGTCCGGCGATTTCCTCCGGACCAAAAAACAAAAAAAAGCCTGCGGGATTCGAACACCGCTGCATCAATAGATATGAATGCACCGGACGTCTTATCCTTCAGGCCACGACGACTTCAACTTTCCGTTTGATTATAAGTGTGGGACGGGTATCATTCAATGTAATTGAGACTTCAATTGAATGTCTCAAGGTGGATAGCAGTATTTACGTTGTGATATATGTACTGTAGGCTTTGATAAAAACTTAACGCTAAACGAGCAAGTTCGTCATTGTCTATGCCTTTAGCTCCCAAAGTGGTCCATGTAGATCACTTTGAGAGACTCTATGCGGGTCTACATAAGCGACAAAAAAATGAGGGTCCACAATTCGTAAGCGGGGATCGACGATTATTATTTTTTGTCAATCCATTATGTACATCCCTCACATTAAATGGCCGTCTGGTGTAGTGGTAAGTGACATGGTCACTACACAAGGGGGTTGCGGGTTCGAATCCCGCCAAGGGAAGATATTTGTATGATAAATATAAATGTCTTTTCCAGGGTTATGGATGTATATTAAAATATATGTATGTGTATAATAAAAATCTTACATTTATATCCGTTATCTGGTACCTGTAACACAAGTTCTTTGCGAACTTATCACGGGACCAGTTAACGTGGCGTGATTGTTAGTAAATATTTATTTATTATTTATTTATTTATTTATTAAATATTTTTTTGTTGTGGTTTGAGCTTGGTAGAAATGTACCTACATGGGGTCAACCGAAACTAGCTAGTGATTTGAAAGTGGTCTATGAGACAAAGTCTGGGAACCTCTGGTCTACGCAACAAGTAAATAAATATCTGCAGATTCAACAAAAGCCTTGTATCATTATTAGCATCAAATATTGCGGGAACAACGAAAAGAAGAACTTCCACCGAGCGGGTGAAATTGCTCGCTAGACCGTCGGTCCGAATATTGTTGTTTGGACTTGTATATACGCAAGCTTATCTTGAAAAATTCGTAATCGAGATTCAGGCATCTGTCAAATATCTTGTGTGTTCTATAATGGCTACCGCTACAGATACTCGAAGCTAAGTACTTTAAAATACAAGAAAATATGTTTAAGTTTTCTACTGATGGTAGGACCTCTTGTGAGTCCGCACGGGTAGGTACCACCGCCCTACGATGGAGTGTCACCACTGTGACTGCGACGAGGACACGGTCGAGCATACGCTCGCATATTGCCCCGCATGGCTGGAGCAACGCCGTGTCCTTGTCTCGCAAATAGGACCGGACTTATCGCTGCCGACCGTCGTGGCCACGATGCTCGGCAGCGATGAGTCCTGGAAGGCGATGCTCGACTTCTGCGAGTACACCATCTCGTAGAAGGAGGCGGCGGAACGAGAGAGGGAGAGCTCATCCCTCTCCGCACCTATCCGTCGCCGCCGAGCCGGGGGCCGGAGAAGGGCCTTTGCCCGACTCCGGCCCCTGTAGATGGCGGCTTCCCCCCGGTGAAGGTCAAGGGGTGACCTGAGGGGGTAGAGGCCGCGCGGCGCGCTACCAGCACTCTAGCGCGCTGCCAAGGAGTTACGAAAGAGCGACCGGTTGGCGGTGTATCGTGTCCCGACCCGGCAGGCTGGTTCTGGTCCAGCGGGGTATTCCGGGACACCAGCGGCACCGTCTGGGTGGCCTGACGGGCTGCCGTACCGACACGGCCGACGTTTCAGAGCCTTTGATTCGCCTCGAAGGCTCCGTCGGCTGGGCGTCCTTGGGGTGAGCCGCGCCGTCTGGTTGTGTGTTGACCGCGGTAACCCCCCTACCTTATCCGGGTTCTAACCTCGGAGAGGATCGGACGTCGGGTGTAAGAGTACAGGGGAGTCGTTTAGTGGGTGGGCCCTAAAATCCATGGGCCCGCGATCTGCTCTCAACACCTGCAGATCGTTGAGTCTCACATACCCTGTGCGCCCCTTATGCGCGGGGACCTCGTAGGAGGTTCGGCCCCCAGCCCGGAAAAAAAAACAAAAAAGAAAAAGGTACCACCGCCCCGCCTATTTCTGCCGTGAAGCAGTAATGCGTTTCGGTTTGAAGGGTGGGACAGCCGTTGTAACTATACTCTGAGAACTTAAAACTTATATCTCAAGGTGGGTGGCGCATTTACGTTGTAGATGTCCATGGGCTCCAGTAACCACTTAACACCAGGTGGGCTGTGAGCTCGTCCACCCATCTAAGCAATAAAAAAAAAAGGTCGCACGTACTCTGACTAAATCCCGATCTCGTTCAGTTTGTTAATGTCTTCTTTCACTGGATTCTTTACTGCATTTTTATTTTCAGCTTCCCTCTAAAAATGCGATCGTAAAGCATCTCGTTTGAGAGCAACATTACTTCAAATCGGGCAACAAACTTGATGACAGCTAAACAATTATATTATTGTTTGAATTATCTATCTTCTTATCGCATATCCTGATGGCGTATCACAATATCTAATTTAGAACGCTTATATTACTAAACACAATTGTTATGTAACACGTTAAAATAAATAACGCAATTTATTTACTGGTGGTAGGACCTCTTGTGAGTCCGCACGGGTAGGTACCACCACCCCGCCTATTTCTGCCGTGAAGCAGTAATGCGTTTCGGTTTGAAGGGTGGGGCAGCCGTTGTAACCATACTTGAGACCTTAGAACCTATATCAAGGTGGGTGACGCATTTACGTTGTAGATGTATGTCTATGGGCTCCAGTAACCACTTAACACCAGGTGGAATGTGAGCTCGTCCACTCATCTAAGCAATAAAAAAAAAATATTTTCTATTTTTTAGTTTGATTTTCTACAAAAGCGTTTTTTTTAAACTATTATTTATTGTTCATTTTTAGTTCAAATAGCATTATGTATCATAAATTATTCATTAATGTACATTCACGCAAATACAACAGTTTCCAATTTGCCAAGTGAAAAAAAGGAGGCTCTCAAATTAATTTGTTGTTTTGACTGCCGAAAGTGACAGAAAAGTTGAGAAGGGCGTGTTTGGGACGTGTGATGAGACGAAATGAAAATGAGGTTGGTAAGAGAGTGTTAACTATGAATGTAGAATGATATAGAGGAAGAGGTAGACCTAAGAAGAAATGGATGGATCGCGTGAAAGAAGATATGTGTAAGAGGGGAGTGAGCGAAGAAATGGTATATGATAGAGGAGTATGGAAGGAGAAAACATGTTGTAACGACCCTAAGTGAGAGAAGAAGTAAATAACCGGCCGAATGGTTTAAAATATTGAATTTTCACCGGTCCTTAATAAGTACGCCAAATTTCGAGTTAATCCGGCGTTTTGAATGGGGTCAAAAAATCAGGTTCAAAAATTCCGTTACATATCAACACATAGATACTAACATACATTTTTCCTTCCCATGCTGATAGTCTTGAGAGGCTATTTCAGTTTCTCCTTGACGTGTAGGTGAGCTCACGGGGCTCAAACTGGAGTGCTGCTAACACTGGCCCTAGCAAGATCAGTGCTTCGCAGAATCTACCACCGGATCGGAAACGCGACTCACTGAGAAGATCCGGCGAGAAACTCAGTAGGCAAACATACATACTAACATACACGTATGATGCTAGTAGAAGTGTATTAAAAATCAAAATACATGATGTATTCGTTTGTAAACGTACGACTTGATATTATTTTAGATTGCTGAGCCTCTAACGCCAAAACTCAGATATTTTCTTGCTTTAATGTTGTTATAATATATTTATTTATTTAATATATTTTGTACACACAGCTGTTAGAAAAGACACGACAATAAGGATACAGAGTACAAGGGCACTACTTATTTCATGTTGAACTCTCTTCCAGTAGGCCCGCAAAAGGAATGAAGAATTAGGAACAACAACCTAGTGCATACAGTAAACATTACATATAATAATATATACATATTACAAGATACAAAATAAAAATACAATACAATACAAGATATAAAAAGGTGTTCTTTAACAGATTTCTTGAACGCTGCTATGGTTTTGCACGCTCGTATGCTTGGAGGGAGGGAATTCCAATTATAAATTTAATGATTTATCATTTTATATAATAATATATGGTATAGATTTTTTTACCAAATGCAAAACATTAATCATCATCAAAATCAACTGACACAACCTTCTACAAGGAAATCACAAAGGAAGCCATAAGGTAAGCTTTTATTTATTTATTTATTTGGGAAACAAATAGTACAATACAAACTTATAATATTTTAAAAAAATAGCTAAAACAATAATCAAATATGTTTCCAGAATCAAAATCACATTTATGTAGAAAGTGAACAGAGAAGAGATATTTAGAAATTTAAGTTACAAAAAAAACAAAAGCAACACAATTCCCTACATATATTTTGTACATCAATTTAAACTATAAGACTATAATAATCATCGGCCTAAATCTAAATCTAAGGCTTTATGCATAGACATCAATTTGGTTCAGCAGAAAAATCATAAAAAAATACACAATAATTATTCGAACCCGTCAAGACCTTGCAATGCTTTATCCCTCTAGAGCCTTATTTATATACATATACAGTCTACATTGCTGTGAAAACTTTACAGCGTTCGCGTAACAACATCCCTTGAGACTGTATCGTAAAATATCGCGACTTAAAACTGTGTCAGTTCAGATTTTGTGAACAAAAGTAATAAAAGAGACTGCTTAATGTGAGATAAAATGCAATCGAGAAAAGAAGTCCCTCGTTCTATTTAAGAACTCCATTAAGTACTTGGAGTATTGCAACGTATAAACAAATAAAGCATAGTTTTCGTTTTGAGTCCTATGTTATTTATTCATAGACAACGCGAGGCCCACTACAACGCGAGACTTACTACAACGCGAGACTTACTACAACTCGAGGCCCACTACAACGCGAGATCTACTACAACGCGAGGCCCACTACAACGCGAGACCTACTACAACGCGAGACTTACTACAACGCGAGACTTACTACAACTCGAGGCCCACTACAACGCGAGATCTACTACAACGCGAGGACTACTACAACGCGAGGCCTACTACAAAGCGAGTGCTACTACAACGCGAAGCCTACCATAACGCGAGGCCCACTACAACACGAGGCCTACTACAATGCGAGGCACACTACAACGTGAGGCCTATTACAACGCGAGGCCTACTACAACGCGAGTGCTACTATAACGCGAGACCGTCCGATTCCGTCACTAAAAAAATGGATTAATGACAGACAAATCTAATTAATTAATCTACAAAGAACAATACCATTGACATAAAGGGGATGGCCCATTTTAGGCCCAAAGCGGACAATAGATTATAGAAAAAATACTTAGTGCATTAATTTTGTCATAAATAAATATGCATTTACTTTCTTGCAAATAAGCGCCACTATAGTTTACAATAAGTAGTTTAAAAAAAGTAACTCTATTGAAAAAACAAGGATTTTTATTTTTGCGGGAAAAATATTGCCAGCTNCTACTACAACGCGAGGCCTACTACAACGCGAGGCCTACTACAACGCGAGGCCTACTACAACGCGAGGCCTACTACAACGCGAGGCCTACTACAACGCGAGGCCTACTACAACGCGAGGCCTACTACAACGCGAGGCCTACTACAACGCGAGGCCTACTACAACGCGAGGCCTACTACAACGCGAGGCCTACTACAACGCGAGGCCTACTACAACGCGAGGCCTACTACAACGCGAGGCCTACTACAACGCGAGGCCTACTACAACGTGAGGCCTACTACAACGCGAATCCGACTAGAACGTGAGATCTACTACAACGCGAGGCCCCCTACAACACGAGGCCTACTACAACGCGAGGCCTACTATAACATGAGGCCCTCTACAACAGGAGACCTACTGCAACGCTAGGTCCACTACAACGCGAGACCTACTACAACGAGAGGTCTACTACAACGCGAGGCCTACTACAACGGGAGGCCTACAACGACGCGAGGTCTATTCCAACGCGAGACCTGCTACAACTTGAGGCCCACTACAACGCGAGTTCTTACACAGCGCGAGGCCCACTACAACGCAAGGCCCACTACAACAAGAGGCCCAATACAATACGAAGCCTGCTACAACTCGAGGCCTACTACAACGCGAGACCTACTACAACGCGAGAACTACTACAACGTGAGGCTTACTACAACGTAAGACCTACTACGACGCGAGACCTACTACAACGTGAGACCTACTACAACACAATTCTTATGTAACTAGGGCCATGGCGGAAAAGACAACAATAATTTCATATATTCAGTAAATCAACAACATATGACGTGATATTACTATTTTAAATAAGATATCACTAAAAAAATGGATTAACGACAGACAAATCTAATTAATTAATCTACAAAGAACAATACCATTGACATAAATTTAGTTACTAACTAACTAAATTCTCGATTTTGCAACTACGAAGTTGGAAATGCATCATTTAAAAATCTTCTTTAGTTCAATTGCTTAACCAAATCTTATCTTGAAAGTGATCCTTTATATTATAATAATAATATTATGTATTATGCAAAAATAAAATAAAGTACAATGGGCGATGGATGAAAATTTTAAAGCAACGTTTCTAGTCTACCGTCTTTAAATATAGTCATATTATATTATATGGGTCGTAAGTTCTGGATTGGCGTCTAGATTTAAATCATATGAATGATCGTAGCTCCTCGGAAGATATCCAATCATTTTTCCCAAGAGCGCGATCAAAGTAGCGAAGCGTTTCTTTCTAGTGTACTTTGAATTAGCATTATTTACTTTTTATTCCTCTCATAAAGCTTTAGATACGCCGGTTCATTCATGAATATAAAGCACGTTTTTATTTGTTTTAATACTTTCAATGAGGCTATTGCAACATACACAGCCATTTTCATTCATTTATTTTATTTTTATTGCTTAGATGGGAAGACGAGCTCTCAACCCACCTGTTGTTAAATGGTTACCGGAGCGCATAGACATCTACAACCAGACATCAAAGCCTCGGCACCCTCTGTGTCGCAGGCTAAGCCAGCGTTCGTTCCGGCGCCGGTGCCCAGTGGCTCGGCCTGGGCGAAACCGCTGCCGTACACGAACACGGCTACAACTCCCTCCTCCGCGATTCGTCCCGCCCCCGCGATACACCCCTCCCCCGCGAATTGCCCTCCGACAGCGTCCGACAATCTTGCTCTAGCGATCGACTTCTTTCAATCGATTAACTTTGAGCGCGTTAACGCTTTAGGTGACGCCATCCGCGCCGCCTCCACTGCACAGCACTTCATCGCCGTTGTGCAAGAATACGCCGACGTATACGCGTCGTTAAATACGTACGTCCTCCCCTCACTCCGCCGGTAATCAATGGCGTACAAAAGTAGGCTGAAACCCCTATCCGTAACAATAGGATTTTTTAACGCATACGGTCTCGCAAATCAACGTGATCAGGTTTGTGATTTTTTGCGTGACCATCAAATTGACATATTTTTAGTACAGGAGACTCTACTTAAGCCCGCGCGCCGCGACCCTAAAATCGCGAACTATAACATGGTTAGGAACGACAGGCTCACTGCTCGTGGTGGTGGTACCGTCATCTACTACAGAAGAGCCTTGCACTGCATCCCGCTCGATCCCCCCGCGCTCGTTAACATCGAAGCATCAGTATGCCGAATCTCACTGACGGGACACGCGCCGATCGTTATCGCGTCCGTTTATCTTCCACCGGATAAGATTGTTCTAAGCAGTGATATCGAGGCGCTGCTCGGCATGGGGAGCTCTGTCATTCTGGCGGGCGACCTAAATTTAACACATCAGGTGGAATTCTCACACCACAACCCCAATGGCAGGCGGCTCGACGCGTTAGTCGTATGATCTCGCCTTCGATATCATCGCTCCGCTAACCCCGACTCACTACCCGCTAAATATCGCGCATCGCCCGGATATACTCGACATAGCGTTATTAAAAAACGTAACTCTGCGCTTACACTCGATCGAAGTAGTTTCAGAGTTAGATTCAGACCGCCGTCCCGTCGTTATGAAGCTCGGTCGCGCTCCCGATTCCGTTCCCGTCACGAGGACTGTGGTGGATTGGCACACGCTGGGCATCAGCCTGGCTGAATCTGATCCACCATCGCTCCCGTTTAAGCCCGGACTCTATCCCGTCTCCTCAGGA
>NW_021011486.1:679626-823402 GCF_003987935.1 Bombyx mandarina | reverse complement strand
TACTTCGATAAGGCTATGCGTCATGATAATCGCCTTATCGTTGCCGCCGCTGACTACTCCCCGAATCCTGATCACGCAGGAGCAAGTCACCGTCGTCGCCCTAGACACGTCCTTACGGATCCATCAGATCCAATAACTCTTGCATTACATACCTTCAGCTCTAACACTAGGAGCAGGCTGAGGAACCCCGGTAACCGTACTCGTCGAACTCGACAAAGAGGTCGACGTGCAGCCTAACCCATGCATCAGCCCGCTGAGTTTCTCGCCGGATCTTCTCAGTGGGTCGCGATTCCGATCCGGTAGTAGATTCATTCGCGAAGCAACTGCTCTTGAGTTGTTAGGTCTCCTTCGGAGGCGCTCGGGCAGTTGTTAGCAAATCCCACCCCTCCTGGCTGAGCCTTTGCTCGCCCACCTGTCCTGGTGAAGCTGGAAAGGCCTCCGGGCCACCAGTAATCTCTCAATCATAAAAAAAAAAAAAAAACTACAACGTAAATACGCCACCCAACTTGAGATATAAGTTCTAAGGTAAGTATAGTTACAACGGCTGGCCAACCCTTCAAGCCGAAACGCATTACTGCTTCACGGCAGAAATAGGCAGGGCGGTGGTACCTACCCGTGCGGACTCACAAGAGGTCCTACCACCAGTAATTATTAAAATTATAATTTTGCGTTATTACACGATGTTATTCCTTCACCGTGGAAGTCAATCGTGAACATTTGTTAAGGACAACGGATTTCATTAGGAAAATTGGTACCCGCCTGCAGGATTCGAACACCGGTGCATCGCTTCAACACGAATGCACCGGACGGCTTATCCTTTAGGCCACTACGACTTCAAAACTTATTATCTCATTTTGTAATTGACTGAATACATTCATGATTCCATAGTGATAGAATGATGTTACTTACTTGTCGTGAAAATGCTTGTTGCTGGTCGCGTAAGAGTCGAAGATGTAATTCAACATGGGAGAGTCAGACTTTCCTGGCTTCTGGCGTCTGGGCTTGTCTGTGACCCTCATGCTCTTGAAGACGACCGGTAAAGGCATCGAAGACGATGAAAGCGATACTGATTCGGTTGCTAGTGGACCTGTGGAAGATATTGATTAATAGTTTTTGCTAATATTTCTATTGTCCAAATGGATCGGATCAATGAGCTCAATACCGACCCGGTATGGCTACTGAGCTCTATAGACATCACAACGTAAACACCTTGATCCGCCTTGAGAAATGAGGTTGAGATCTCAATAGCTCACAGCTGTCCCATTAATTTGGACCGCATAACTGCTTTGTGGCACAAATAAATAGGACAGTGGCAGTCTGTTCCGGCTGACAATACGAACTGCAGTCAGCAATTATAAAATTTAATGGATTTTACTGATTTTACCGATTTAATTTTTATAATGGGATGAAATTCGTTTATCATAGAAACTCTTCGTCAAGACGTGGTAATGAAATATTTCCTTAGGAAAATTGTTACCTGTCTGCGGGATTTAAAAACAGAGAGTATGCCGCTTGTCTTATCCATGACGACTATATTGGTACTCATTTTTGGGGCTACTATACACACGTACAATAGTAATTATTTGGGTGTTCTTGATACTCAGACTTCGTGCCTCTGAGCAGATATGGGTGGAAATCGATAATGTGTCTGTGATTCCTAAAACAGCTCTAACAGGTTGGCCTAAAATACATCTGGCGAACTACGATGCCAAAAGCCAAAGCCATTACATTTACTATACATAAGTAACTTAACTAGTGTGAATTTATTATAGAAATTATAAAAAAAGACATCATCATCATTCATCATTCCCCTGCCCTTTTCCCAACCTGGGGTCATTCCAACATGTTTTCTCCTTCCATACTCTTCTATTATATACCTTTCTTCGCTCATTCCCCTCTTACACATATCGCCTTTCATGCAATCCATCCATATCTTCTTAGGTCTACCTCCTCATCTATAGCCTTCCACATTCATAGTTAACATCCTCTTACTATAAAATCTTCTTATAAAAAAATACATAATATGTATCTATAAAAAACTTTGTGTTAGAGAATACGCTAGAAAAGTTTGTGAGTGCCAGATGAAGTATGATATTTCTAAATGGAAGAAGAGGTTACGCTGCGTCAAATCCACGTAGTTTGAGAAGAGCTAGAAGAAGACGAAGCAACATCTAATGTTGAGTTTTTTTTTATTTTTATTGCCTTTGTAGGCAGACGAGCGTACGGCCCACCTGATGGTAAGTGGTTACCGTCGCCCATGGACTTCAGCAATGCCAGGAGCAGAGCCAAGCGGCTGCCTACTGCTAACATAATAAGAATAGAATTATGCCATTGATAAGCATTTCGAATCTTGTGAATTCCAACGAAGTTGTACCTGGTCGAATTCTACTTACACATACTTATAACGTAACAAGAGAAAATGATTTTGTAAGTACGAATAAATCTAATAAAAATCCGATAATTACCGGTGTAATTGGCTGTTGAAGCGATGGCCCTAGTGAGCACCGCCATCAGCAGCGCGATGCGGTGCATGCCGCCGCATCCTATCCGCCGAGCAGGCTATCTGAGGACAAAAAAGTCAGGTTTCGTTACTAACTGCAGACAAAGCAAAACGAAGCTGTAGGCACAGAGATTTTAAATTTTTAGGAAATAATCTTTGAGCTCACTAGGAATGTAAAAAATAATCGAGTTTTATATTAATCGAGTTTTTTTTTTATAATCGATTTTTAATAATCGATTATAATTATTACTCCCTTTTTTATAGATTTTGTTTAAAGTTAAGCAAAGTTTTCTTTTGTATTAATTGTTTTTGTTTTGTATACATTTCAATAAAAATGTTAAATAGTACTAAAAATTAGTAGCAATAGCTAAGCAAAGCGACTTTTTTAATATATAAAAAAAAACGATTATCTTTTTGATATTTGATTTTTTTATAAATCGATTTATTTTGAAACGAGAGAAACATCGATTGTTTAGTAATCGATTGCCCCCTCCAAGTCACATCCCTAGAGCTGACTACATCGAGTATAGTCTGAACAAATACATATTATGAATATTTGGTCGATTCATTCATTCGAAGGAGGTTTTGAAATTCATCCAATGAAAGTCTAGCTCGAAGTACCGTTTTCCAGTTCAAGAAAATCTACAAATAGAAATCGAACTTAGGATGTCGGTGGAAAAACATTTTATGTTGACCGAAATAATCGTTCGGGTGGATTAATTTCCGCCATTATGTTTAATATGTACATATTATATCTAAGAAGCTATAATGATGACGTCTTATGAACGTTGCTTAGGATCTTTTTTTTAGTTGAATTATTTGTTTTAACGAGAAATGTGTTTACTGATGCCAACAGCTTGTGATCAAAATCCATTCCCAATTCTCCTATTTACATACATCAAATCCTACTATCTATTTATTCGACCGAATTCGATTTTTTTTTCCTACCTAAGCTGATAGCCTTGAGAGGCTATATCAGCGGAACCTTAAGTAGTAGGTGAGCTCACGGGGCTCAAACCTGACAACGTTGCTAACACGAACCTTAGCAAGAGCCGTGCTTCGCAGAATCTACCACCGGATGGGAAACGCGGCCCACTGAGAAGATCCGACGAGAAACTCAGTGGGCGAATTCGATAGTAAGATCGAAGCCTCAATTGGTTTAATAATATGCTCTCAAGATAGAATTTAGTTTTCTTGCGGTAATTGCTTCACTACAGAAATGAGGAGAAAAGTGGTACTCATATATTTATTTATTTAGTTGCACCAACAAACTGATCATCAAGAAAAACATTGACAAATTGACATTAAGCACAATACGACAGATGTCACCTCAATTATAGGTACAATCGACAGTGCAATATTTGAAAACATCTTGAAATTAGAAAAGTAAGATTATTTGAACGAAAATACAATGAATAACTTTAAGAAATATGAAATCCAGAGTAATACTTTTTTTTTACCTTCACGAAGGCAGCCCAGATGAACTACGATACATGTACTTAAAATTAGAAATTAGAGAGATTAAATATAAGTAAAACATTATTTAATACGGATGAATGTAAGCAATAGTTATCGCTGCAGGAAGCCGGGTTTGTGTTACAGTAATTTCGCCTTCAAATAAGAACTGGGACGGACCCACAAAAAAATTTACATACCGAATACACCCAATTTATACGAATGATGGTTATATTAATATAATGCAGTAAAAATTCTATTGTATACATGTTTTTGTTTTATATGTTGTTGTTGTTTTATATTATGGATATGCTTATATTTATCTTTATATATATATATTTCTTCTGTGCGTGTGTTTGTCACTGAACTCCTCCTAAACGCCTGGACCGATTTTAATGAAATTTTCTGTGTACCTTCAAGTGTATTCGAAAATGGTTTAGATTTACAAATCAGCCCGGCTGATGGCGCTGCAGTCGCTATCTAGGTTATTTATCTTTCCTAGAAAATTTATATTGCAAAACAACGTTTTCCGGGCCAGCTAGTATGATTTTTTTTTATAAATATTGTAATTAGATAACTATTTTTATTGTAGATTACGTCGTACTCTCCAATTTCCAAAATTATCTCCACCTAAAGGTTGACTTTAAGTTAAGCTTTATGTTAAGTTTTTCACATTTACTTTTTCTATACATTAGTCATTATTCCGGTGTACCTAAGTTCATTAAGATGTTTTGTATTTGTATTTGCACAGCAATAAAACAAACAATTCTATTGTCTAGAATACAAAGTCTAGAATACAAAGTGAATACCACCCATCTTGATATCTAAGGTTAAGTTTCAACAGAAATTCATCATACACATTACAAATATGTTACGTCTGCTACTAATAAACGGAGTCAACACAAAAGATACGTAGTTCGTACAACTTTAGAATAACAATACTTCACGCCACCTTCAAACCGTTAACAAGATTCTTGTTCGAAACTCTTGAACATCAGAAACATCAATTACAACAACCTTGATTAGCCAATACCAGTAAACAAGTTTACAAGTCCCAAGATACACAATATCTCATTTACAAGATCATGTAGTATCCACATAATTACGTAAAACTTTAATTAAACATTTGCTAGGGCGCGATCAGACAATGTTCCCTGGAGGCTAAGTAGGAAAGTTTATCCGATATACATACATAGCTAGCTATCTGTCGATATCGCTGTGTGCTCCAATGGCGGATGCACGCGAAGTTAATTAGAACTGGCTGCTATTTTCCAACTTAAATTGGCATTTTGTACCTACAATACATTTTATTACGTTTACAATCAAAAATGTATATTTACATTTTGTGCAAATCAACACTATTCTTGTTGTACACATTTGGTGTTATAAGTTTTGTGGCTATTGGTTATTAAATATATTTGTTTGTTAGCTATCTAATACTTAAATATTAAACCAAAGATCTCCATTTAAATCCGTATGAAGTTAGGTCGTTCAATGTAGAAGTTAAATGACGAAAATGTAAAAATATGACCAGTAATTAGTTTTCCTCAGATTTGTTTTCCATATATTTGGTACAGGATATATAATATTATTTAGAGATACAAATAGCCCAAGAGCCCGTGGGCTCTACCTGTATGTATTTGACCAGACCTGAATTTTCGTACAATGAGACCCCTATACCTACCATGCATGAGGTGGGGACTCACTAAGCTCAAAGTGGTCGACGCGCCGAGCGCTCAGGTAGGACAGGTACCGATTTTGACGGATTTTAAATGCATTTGACCACGTCTGCCGTTTTGAAATTTTGAAAATATATGATTATTATTATCGGAAAATAAGAATGGCAGACCATTATCGCGCATTTTACTTTGTGGCAGACCACTTTGAAAATGCTAAAAAAATAAAATTTTGAAAGTAATTGACCAGATCTGCCATTGATATAAAAATGTGACGCGTAACCGAAAAATGTGACGGTAAATTTTTTTCCAACGCCGATAAGGAAGTTTCACTTCAATAATATGTTGTTTATTATAGTCTTAAAAACTTATATTGATCCCGGCAGACCTCTACATTGCGTACACATATCAACATATAATAAAATCTTAGCTACTACCCGGCCAGATGTATATTATGTTTTCCGTTCACTGTTTTAGAGGAATATCATTTACTTGCGATTTACTTTAGCAATGTATTTACCGAAATTAATATTTTTTTATATTCTATATACTAAACTTCATTAGTTAGACAATAAAGAAGTCAATTTTTTATGGAATAATTATAAATATTACGGTATAATGCTGATCAAAAAATAATTCAATTCCTCATTTTTATTTCGTCAAGACAAAATTTAAAAGTGTTAAATCAGTTAAAAAAATATATCATGCATGCATTACATATATATATATATATCAATCTTCATTCATCATCATCATCATCGGAGTCGTCTTTATCGTTAGGCGACTCGTCTTCATCGTCCATTGAAATCCCATTGGTGATTAAGTCACTCACAAAATATGGAAGTTGGTCACCTTCGAACCCTTTGAAGGCATATATGTTGTCCTGCGCAATCCAACCATACTCCAATGGGTCTAAAGTTGTGGGTTGCTTTTTGTAAGCAGCTCTCCAAATAGAAGAAATATAGTGGGCCCTCAAAAGTTGTTGATAAAGCTCACTCTTACGCGGTGGTATTGAGCTTGCCTCAAAATTTTGATTTTTTTTCTATAATTTTCATTGATGTCTGAATCTTTATAGTTGCTAACGAATAGCTGGAACCTTCCATCATCTACATCACTAGATTTTTTGGCATTGTATAGCTGACAAGTTAAATGTTGAATGATAAAAATGAGGAATTGAATTATTTTTTGATCAGCATTATACCGTAATATTTATAATTATTCCATAAAAAATTCACTTCTTTATTGTCTAACTAATGAAGTTTAGTATATAGAATATAAAAAAATATTAATTTCGGTAAATACATTGCTAAAGTAAATCGCAAGTAAATGATATTCCTCTAAAACAGTGAACGGAAAACATAATATACATCTGGCCGGGTAGTAGCTAAGATTTTATTATATGTTGATGTGTGTACGCAATGTAGAGGTCTGCCGTGATCAATATAAGTTTTTAAGACTATAATAAACAACATATTATTATATCAATGGCAGATCTGAAATAATAATCTGATCTAACTTTCAAAATTTTATTTTTTTAGCATTTTCAAAGTGGTCTGCCACAAAGTAAAATGCGCGATAATGGTCTGCCATTCTTATTTTCCGATAATAATAATCATATATTTTCAAAATTTCAAAACGGCAGACGTGGTCAAATGCATTTAAAATCCGTCAAAATCGGTACCTGTCCTACCTGAGCGCTCGGCGCGTCGACCACTTTGAGCTTAGTGAGTCCCCACATCATGCATGGTAGGTATAGGGGTCTCAATGTACGAAAATTCAGGTCTGGTCAAATACATACAGGTAGAGCCCACGGGCTCTTGGGCTAAAAGCAAGTTTTAGCTGAGAGAAAATATCTGTTGAACTTTAATTGTAATTTTCACGCAATAATAAACAATATAAATAGAACAAAACATAACAAGCAAACATAATCAGTAGAAATCAGTAAACAGTACCCAGTACTAGAGCTTTTATTTAATCAAGAAGGAAGTTACTCATTACAAAGTTAGGCAGATATACTGTATTTGGATCTTTGGATAATTCGGATAATTGATGCCATTCATCAAGTCTCACAATACCTCTCATTTAAATTTCAGGAGTATTAGAGTATGAGAGTGTAGTACTTTCTAGGCTTTTGCGCACAGTCCTCTTATATGTACTGAATCTGCAAGTTACCTATCGACTGCATTTACTTTGTGAATGTATTGCCTAGTGCTCAACTGGAATTACCAAACTCGTCTATTACTATAATCTTAAGCTCCAAGCAGATCCCACATACGGCACCAAGCTTTATTTATAACGGCTCTAATTATTAGGTATTCAGAACTAAAGTTGTTAAAACATATTCTACAGAAGACTGATTGGTCTTGAATTTATCTGCCCCGAATTAAAATCTACGCCTAAAGCAGACGGGTGGGCGAAATCATGATCATTTTTAGCGAGAAGCAGTTGCCAGCGGTCGTCGATCATAACTTGAATGCCATTATCCATCTTGAGATAATAAGGTGAAAATTGTGACTATACATATTGAACTAAGGACATCTCATTTAAGCATTTCTGAAAATTCTCTTATTTTGTCAATAAAAAGTTGTGTAGTCTTTGGTCATATGGTGCACCCGTGAAACCTCATCATCTGATAGTAATTAACAGCCGAATTGAAAATAAGATTAAAGAAATTAAAGACCAAATTTGTGAATTGAATTTCAAACTTCAAACTGGACCACTGAACAGGTTTTGCGTGCACACTACAAAAAATGAAAATTATGTGGTAGCATTCCAATTCCAAAAGGTACCCCTACAGATTTTGAAGATTATTGGAAATCTTGGGGTTAATATTTCGAAATATGTTCAGCATCTGAGCATTTGTAAAGTTAAGGCAAACAAGCTTCCAAAATTTTGGGAGTCATCAATAGAGAGAAGCGGCATGTCTTTAGCTATCTTATAGAAGAGTCATGCAACTTTTTAATAATTCTGATTCACCGTTCTTACGGTTTGTTTGAACTCTTTGGATCTACGGAGTGGTTTCATTGAGCTGTGTGTGTTTATATCTTATATTCTTGTTGCTTAGAGAAATTATTTTTGCGATCTGAAACCACTGCGTAAAACTCAAACATAAAAAAGCTTATATAAATATAAATATAATAAATTCGTATATACTGTGTTACTTATAATATTTTGTATTCAAGTTTAACAATATTTGCTATGTGTATGTGCATTACTATAATTCTCATGTTGTATTTGTTATTTTAACTGTTCTACACACACTCATCACTTTTAATTATTATTCTCATAATCCTTTTTTATTTTATTTATTGCTTAGATGGGTGGACGAGCTCACAGCCCACCTGGTGTAAAGTGGTTACTGGAGCCCATGGACATTTACAACGTAAATGCGCCACCCACCTTGAGATATCAGTTCTAAGATCTCAGTATAGTTACAGTCTCGCAGGTCTGCTGGAAGAGATTTCTTAAAGAAATAAGCAGTGCCTTTGTACATAATTTTCCTATTACTCTGTACTATGTCTTCTTTTTTGTGTGTACATAAATAAATAAATAATAAATAAATAAAAATAATAAATACCTACCGACCGATGCTTGTACTACGTGCATATAATTATGTATGCATGTTTGTCTTAGTGTCCATTAATCTGGCCGTGACTAAAATTTGTACAAAACAGTTCTCAAAACGTGTCTGTATCAGCAGTTTTAGGCATAAATAAAACTATTGTTTTTGTAAACAAATGTTCTATTATACACGATGTACATATTATGTTTTCCTCCATTACTTAGAAAGGGAAAGAGGACGCTGTAAATTGAGTTCTAATTTATATAACGATAAACTAATTTCATTCTTCGCTCAAACAACTTGATACTCAAACAATCAGACCCACGCGTGTTTGTACACGGCGGCGAAGCAGAATTCGAAACGCTAATGTACGGAACGTGTGAGTCGTCTCTAAATGGGAAAACTTCCATTGGCTCCGAGCGCGAAGTTGCCGACTCCTAATGCTTTTGACTCGTCGTAGGTAGACGTACATTTTGAACGCAACGATGTAGAAAATGGATGCACGCGGTTTGCGCGAATTCAATTAGTGATGCATTTATCATTTGTTTGATGCTAATTATCGTGTTTAAGTTAGAGAAATATAATTGTTCTATGACGAGTTACATTTTGTATAAGTTGTTTACAGTAATGGAGTTTATTTCTTTCGTAAATAGATAGACGTCATTATGATCGTTATCTCTTTTGTAATCTGTCTGACTTGTTGACACAGAAGTTAGCCATTAACTGCTGGATTTAGGGTCGTCGGTTCTATTTGGAGAAAGTCGTGTGACCGACATGTTGCTTTTATTTATGTCCCAGTCTGAGTGAGTTTTTTTTTATTGCTTAGATGGGTGGACGAGCTCACAGCTCACCTGGTATTAAGTGGTTACTGGAGCCCATAGACATCCACAACGTTAATGCGCCAAGGTCTCATGTATAGTTACAGTTACAACGGCTGCCTCACCCTTCAAACCGAAACGCATTACTGCTTCACGGCAGAAATAGGCAGGGTGGTGGTACCCACCCGCGCGGACTCACAAGAGGCCCTACCACCAGTAATTACGCAAATTATAATTTTGCGGGTTTCATTTTTATTACACGATGTTATTCCTTCACCGTGGAAGTCAATCGTGAACATTTATTGAGTACGTATTTCATTAGAAAAATTGGTACCCGCCTGCGGGATTCGAACACCGGTGCATCGCTTCAACACGAATACACCGGACGTCTTATCCGTTAGGCCACGACGACTTCAAAGTCGAGTCAATGTTATATGTATACTAGCTGACCCGGAAAACGATGTTTTGCCATATAAATTATTTCTAGGAAAGATCTAGCCTAAATAGCCTAGATATCGAGTGCAGCGCCTTCGAAAGTATCAGTACCTCAGTTACGATTATAAATACTACTAACATAAATTAACATAATAATACAGCTTAGAATAAAAAAACTTCAGAGGTGTCAAGGGACACCCGGATGGAACGAAGTTCCTTTCGATTAATTAGTGAAGGAATTGTAATTTTTTTTTTAAGTTATAATAATAAATTACGGCATTATGAAGAAGAAAAAAACAATACTATGAACTAAATTACTATTGTTGAAACGCTATCTCGAGAAACTGTACTCATTACGCGGACCAATCGGATACGAGCAATGTCACGCGATAAGCGCCTACACGTTGATTGGTCAGAATGACGGATCTAAAAAGTGTCGTGACAACTTTTCGTAAGAATTTTTTCCGTCTAGCCCCCTTTCACAACGCGCGATAAGGAACTTCGTTCCAATAAATAAAAACCCGTTAATATTTAATTAGAACCTCGGCGTTCTAATTACGTTTCGCAATCACCTAAATGCCTGTAAATATTCCATTAGGAGCGGTTATTTGCTTTCGAAAAAAACCTCCTGTACCTTGATTAACATTCAAACGTCTCATTTTCGGCCATAATTGAGGGTGTCATTAGCATTGCCAGCTTGTCGCACGGCAGAGGCGTGCCCGAACATTATTAGACTAACGTGTTTTCATTTCAAAAAGGCTTTTCTACTTAATTACGTAATGACCTTCATTTTGTTCTAAAAGACAATGACATGACGTCTATTTAAAAAAGAAGGTTTGATGTGAATTTGAAAAATTCATTCTTAATTGGAAACGTGCTTATGAATAAAATAGTCTTATTTTAATACTCAATAACATCAAAGTGAAAAAATAGGTTGAATGTTACATAATATCTCATCTTTGAAATGTTTGAATGCGTACAAAATTTAAAAATAGTAAGTAGGTAGTTTACTTTTAATCATGATTTTCATTTTCTAACCGCCATATTGCTGATTTTCGAATATAGGTTTCTATACGCGGAAATATTCTTAAAATTGCTATTGCATAGCTTTTATCGCGATCCTTGAGCGCGGCGACCGAAGCATGAAATTCCGTAACGAAAAAAACCTTACACCCCTAACTCCGCCTACCATGTAGCTCGCGTTCAACACATTCACTCGTTGCGCTTGTGTAGTGTTTGTCAATAAGGCCGTGACGTGACGTCACACTGCATGCGCATCATGAAAAGTCTGCCCATCTCTCTCTCGCGCGGTCTAGCTTATGAGTGTGAAGGGGACAGTTAAGGTTTTGCTTTTATTAATGTTTAATATAGCGTGTTCTTGTTTTATTGTTGTTTTAATATTAAATTATCATTGTCTAATTATAATTGCATAAGTTGATGCTGGATGCAGGCAGCGCAGGACCGGTCTTTGTGGCAAGGCTTGGGGGAGGCCCATGTCCAGCAGTGGACGTCCATGGGCTGATAGATAGATAGATAGATAGAAGTTGATAAAAAATGCTATGCAATAGCTTTACCGCGGCAGTTCCCGAGTTTTTTTGTTCTGGTTGCTTATATCGCCATTGCATATGAGAATTTCCAGTAATATAGTTAAGTATACGCTTCTTGTTTGCCCGCTAGAGAAGACGAAAACTTTGAGAACATCAGGTCACTCACAAGTTTGTATTCCCTGGAATCAAACTTTGTTTTCTTACTTCAAGGCGCTGCCACAAATATTCCTATCGCTTCGCTGTGCATCGCTTCGTACCACTATAGAGCGCGATGTAGCTTCTTACATATCACGTCATATGTCAAAATGATTTAAATAATCCCAGGGGTTCAGTTTCAAATCGTGTGGGTGTGGCTTTGTGGAACATTATTTATTATGAAACTATGACGTAGACTCTCAAATTTTTTTTCTCTTAGCCCCAATTTATTCTCTATCAAATATTAAATGCCGCATCTACTCTTTATCATAGATTCGTAAAATAAAATAGCTTTCTCCTAAGCCTAATTAAAACAGTGCACCATTGTACTTTGCAATAAACGATTACATCTCTATCGTTTTTCTCAATTAATTAATCCAGTATAGTACAAAAGTGTAGTATATAAATAGCACCACAAAAATTAACACCACATAGATCGTGATCTTCTGAACTCTGACCGACACGAACACAATTAAAAAATAGGTTTTTAATAAACAACATTAGACATTCAAAAGGAAATTTATTACTGATGCAATAAAGTAAGCCGGCGGAGTAATATAATAGAAATAAATTACGGACTTATTGCAATACTTTTGCGGGATGTAATTTCATAAATTTTAATATGAAACGAGAAACGTTTATGGCGTTATTAAAACAGCGGAGAACTTAATAGGGGTGTCCGGTCATTTGTTTTTTTGTTTGGCATTCGAGAGGCGTATAAAAAGGTATGCGTAAAATCATTCAAAAAAAGACTTGGTCTAAATCTAAAAGGAAGGAATCAATCTTATATATTTAAACGAGCAATTCTTGTATATAAATACATATATATAAAAACGGCTCCAACGATTTTCATAAAATTTAGGGATTTCGGGGGCGATAGATAAATCGATCTAGCTACGATTTATTTTCAGAAAATGTTGTTTTCTTTGTGTTTTCAATAATCAACTTTATCGATAATTTTGATTTTTTCTTTTATATATTTTTTATTATTCTGTCGGTAAGATCGAAAAATATTATTCATATTTCCTAATTTTATAAATATGTAATTCGTATTTAAATATAATTTCTAAAAAACACAATTATAAAAAAAATATATATATACCGAGCAAAGCACGGTCATCTGCTAGTAAAATTATTAACCTAAGGTAAAAAAAAGTGTGACGTATAAATCCTGGGATCATAGCACCACTTCTACTCTTCTCTATAGATTCAACGAAGATCGGGTAGCAGCAGACACTGAGTGTACTGCTCCGCTCTGATTGTACTGTATCTTTAGTGCCCCTATTATCTGCCCAAACAAGAGGTTGCAAACCTCCTCCTTGCGTCGATAATCTTCAATGCTGAGGGTTTTTTTTTATATTGCCCTTGTAGGCAGACGAGCATACGGCCCACGTGATGGTGAGTGGTTACCGTCACCCATGGACTTCAGCAATGCCAGGGGCAGAGCCAAGCCGCTGCCTCTGTCTCGTCGCTGCTGCCTCGTCTGCCTACAAGGGCAATAAAAAAATAAAAAAAACATACTTATACATAAATATATATATGTATGTATAGATAATAAACACCTATGACAAGGAGAATACAAATCAGTTCATCACAAAATGTTTACCCGATGTGGGAATCGAACCCACGACCCTCAGCACGACAGTCAGGTACGCTAACCGCTGCACTGCCGAGTTAGTCTATATACCAATAACGATCAAATTAACATTATTAAAATCTAGTTTTACGATTAAATCTCGGGTTTTTTTATGATTATTATAATATTACTAGCTGACCCGGTAGACTTCGTAGTGCCTCAATCGATAAATAAAAGACCTAAACTTTTGTATAAAATAAACTTAAAACAAACAAAAGGAATCGGTCCGACGGGGGACACATCATAGAAAAACAAAATTGTTATTTTTATTTAATTCCGAGCATTTTAATATTTATCTACCTTTTAAACCTTGTCTGGACTTCCACAAATAATTCAAGACCAAAATTAGCCAAATCAGTTCAGCCGTTCTCGAGTTTCAGCGAGACTAACGAACAGCCATTCATTTTTATATATAGAAATATGCGATGTTTGTTTTATTTGCGTCCACGGACCGCGAAAGCCGATGAATATATTACAACAAAGACGTTCAATATGAGTTTGCACCACATATTGTGAATGAAAAATGTGTTACAAATAAAATTTACGTGGACCGCACGTAGTTTGCTTACGAACAAGTAATAGTGCCCATTAGTGTTTCGTGTGGCATTGTTAATAGCGTAGGCAATGGCGGAGGTAATGGCGGAGGGGCTCTATTTGTCTTCTTAAATATCCCTTTGAATTGTATAAGTTTAGTGTAATAACATTTTCATGTCAAATAACATTATTGTAATAAAAAAATACATATTAAACGATAAATTGCTCCTGAGCCCAACTGATGCAATTCGATCGGAATGTAGTGAAAAATTTAAAAATAATATTAACCTAAAATTTCTTAATCGCTCTAACATCTAATGGTAAATTAAGTGAAAATTTACCTTTGCTGTCTCAAAGCGCTACATTTACCATTTCCATTGGAGAAAAAAAAAAACGCGGATAACTTCAAAGAAGTCACGAGAAAGGTAGGAGGAGGTAGTTAAATGATGCCAGTACAACGGGCATCCGATGAAGTAGGAGTATTAGTGGGTATCGTGGAGGCAACCTCTTTGACAGGATTGGACATAGACTAAGACAAAGACAAAGACTTGACAGGTGAATCGAAAAGAAAGAAGAGAGACTTTTTGGCGGGAACGCGAGGAGTGAAGTTGTGTGATTTTTTTTATTTTGTCTATTTGGTGTTTCTTCAGGTTTAAATGTGTAAATCTGAAGGTGGTTTATTAACTGTTTAATATCTGTGACAGTTCACAAATGTGGGAAAATGAAACAAAGCCGCTGGACGTAACTTCTCGGGATCCTCCAAAAAGTCCACTGAAAAAATCTCAGTAAATGACTATCATTTTACTGAGATTATATTTCATCCCATAATAATATCATCTCATCTAATTTCATTTCATGCCATGTTTCATATATTAATCAACTACATTTCATTTCATAGCATCATATTTCATAAAATAAAAAATATATATAAAAGATTAGGCTGTATGGTATGATACCTATGCCTTTCCATTTGGAAAAATAAAACTACTACTACTACTAGAAAGAATAGAAATAGAATAAGGACGAACGTGACTGGTGGCAGTCATTCTTTTAAATGCCTTCCTAAACAACATACACGAACCAAACGGCAAAGAACGAACTGACTGTTTAGTGTCTAAGGGAAGCCACATACTCATTTAATGAACATAACATTGTTTTTTTTTTGCTTTTGTAGGCAGACGAGCGTACGGCCCACCTGATGGTAAGTGGTTACCGTCGCCCATGGACTTCAGCAATGCCAGGAGCAGAGCCAAGCCGCTGCCTACTGCTTAATACTCTCCACAAGCCTCGTTTGAAGAAGGACATGTCATAGCGCTCGGGAAACACCGTGGAGGGGAGCTCATTCCATAGCCGGATAGTACGTGGCAAAAAAGATCTCTGGAAACGCACTGTGGATGACCGCAGTGGCTCCAGGTAGTATGGATGAACTCTACTCCGGTGGCGGGCGGTGCGATGGTAAAAACGAGATGCCGGTATCATCTCGAACAATTCCTCAGAGCACTCCCCATGGAACATGCGGTACAAAATACTGAGGGAACCGAAGTCCCTCCGCAGTTCGTCTATGCCAATTAAAGAGAAAGTACGATATCAGATGAAGATAATATTCGAGAGACAGTATTTGCCTGATTGCGAAGATAATTTACCGAAAAATAGGGTGTTAATTGAAAATTCCAAACAAAACGGAGAGCTTAAGACGGAATTTTAATAAAAAAATCAGCGGTACACTCAGAGCGCTGTCAAACTCAACCAAGAAGGACTGAAGTTTAATTAAGATAACATTCTGTTAGCCGTAAGAGATTTTCGGTTCGTAACACGAATTTTTGCAAGTTACCTCCTCTGGGGAGGCCCTAACCCTTTTAACTTTATATATCAGAAATGGAACGGGATCCTTAGGGAAAACTTCGTTTTGCATGACGCTACGTTCTCTTCGTTTTTTTTTTTCAAATGGAAATGGGAAATGTCGGATGTGTTGATGTGTCGGGTTTCGTTTCTGGCTCATTTAGATTGAGTGAAGTTTGATAATGGAGTTGATGTTTGTCACCCCTTTCGATGGAGGTTTCCGTGGCGAGAATGACACACGCTTTCACGATAATAATGTTTCCGTGTGGAGTTTTTGCGTCAATGATCGCAGCAATAGGTTAGTGTTGAGTCATGTCTGTGATTTAAATTACGATTTTTTTTTCTAATTCATGTTACTTTTACGGTTTTTAGTTCTGATTTGTATTGTATCTTATTTTATTCATTGTTCAAATCAAATTTCCAATATTGTACATTTTAAGTCCTTACAATATGCTATTTAAATATTATATTTATCAATTTTAAAACTCCAGCGACGATCAATATAAAACAATTTTCTTTTAACTTCGACTCCTATAGCCAACAAGTTTATACTTGTCCACCGGTGCATATAGATCTATCTATAAGAGAAGTTGTTATGAGTTTCTTATTTCAACGCCAATATCTTCCACCGAACGGGAGTCTTCTTGGTAAATAAATGGTCGTAATTAAGTTGCCCTAAAATTATACATTTATGATGAATGTCATCTAAAGGCTTACAATAAACACGGCGAAAAATGTTGTTCCTTTGCAGTCATCGATTGGAGCCTGTTAATTTATTTACATTGCTCATTTAAAAAATATTCGTGCTACGCATTCCCATATTAACTAACATACGAAACTATTATTTATGATGCTTAAAGACCATTAAAAAGTTTTCTATACTCTTTCTATATTTCTTTTCTCCTTCCTCTTGACCGAAAACATATTTATAAAGTTTTGAAAAAGTTCAATTAGAAAAGCGCTATCTTAATTTTGTGAGCCGCTGTCTGGTCTTTGAATCTTTTTTGTCGCACTTTTGCAGTAATGATCATGAATATAATTCTTGTACACTTTCTAGATAGCTAGTTTCTCGAAATTTTTAAGGCGGGTAACAAAAAAAAAAACGTTGTTGGTTTTAAAAAAACAAAAAAAAAGTGTCAGCTTTTGACATTGACATAAATCTGTTTTTTATTTGAGCACGTAGGTTCTACAATTCTCAAGTGAACAATATAGTTTTTACAAAATGCGGTTAAGTTACAAAAAAAATATCTGTGGACTTGGAATTTTCTTTTTTAAGCAGTTAATGTATTAGCGTCTAAGATCTCTGCTCACCGAATCTTAAACAGTTACTAGAGTTCGGAGATACCACATCGTCACTAGTCCTCTTAAAACATTTGATTGATGTCTCCATTGCTTTTTCTTTAAACATTTTTTATTTATTTATTACATAGATATGTGGACGAGCTCACAGCCCACCTGGTGTTAAGTGGTTACCGGAGCCCATAGACATTTACAACGTAAATGCCGCCACCCATGTATGAGTTCTAAGGTCTTAGTATAGTTACAAAGGCTGCCCCACCCTTCAAATCGAAATACATTACTGCTTCACGGCTGAAATGGGCAGGGTGGTGGTATGTACACGTACGAACTCACAAGAGCTCCTACCACCAGTAATTACACAAATGATAATTTTGCGGGCTTGATTTTTATTACACGATGTTATTCCTTGACCGTGGAAGTCAATCGAGAACATTTGTTAAGTACGTAATACATTAGAAATATTGGTATCCGCCTGCGGGATTCGAACGCCATTGCATTGCTTGAGACGAATGTATCGGTCTTATCCTTTAGGCCACGGCGACTACAAAATACATGATTTTGTTTCGTATGATGTAGGAAGGCAAACCGTGTATGCTGACCATACCACCAGTACGTATATTTAAACTTAGGAATTAGGGATTGGCGTAGGTACAAATAATAGATGACGTTGTTGCTACTGACAGATTTGATGCTTGATGCAGATTGCTGTTGGCACATTTTAGGGTATCATCTCAAATATTTAACAAAAACTGTTAACATTTTCGTATGCTTCTTAAATAAATTGAGCAAGTTTATTTATTTCAACAAAAACTATTATACTCAGCGGCTGTAATTGTACACAACCTTTTGTTAAAGTTAATTGGGGTGTGGTCTCTGCGAAGGTACAATTCATGGAAGCACGTATTAGTTAAATGAACATATTATATGTATGAGTTTGTATTATTTTTTATTTTTGTTTTGTTTTCGATTGCATTATTCCTTCTTCGAACTGAAACACTCGCAAGCTCAAAATAGGTACCTCTAGTATAATACTAAGTAGTAATTACGCAATATCAAATTTTCATATACAACTTTTCTAACACCACTGTTGGCAGTCCAACACAATCTTTCCAACACTAAGTAATTCCATACTCAAGAATATAATAACAATATTGGTTATTAAAAAAAAAATCGACTGGAATCACTGAAAATACTGAATATCACACTGAACGAATCTCGAACGAGTAAAGGCTACATCATTACCCACAATATTTCAGTCGACATACACCCACGATATATTTCGTTGAACACAAAGACGGAAAGTACAATACCTTTGGCAGCAATCCACGAGCTAGTGGCGTTAAGTGTCTCAATCTAAGCCCATTCATGAGAAGACTCGGTCAATTGATCACAAACTTAGCCCATTTCTTTAATAAGCTCTCTCAGATTCATGATGGCGATTGGACGACGTCCGCCAATGCCAGTGAATGATACATATTTTCTAAAAATATAACTTTTTTGTATTGTTCAATTGGTTGGATGTACCCATCTGTTGTAAAGACGTCACCGAAGACCATAGACGTAAACACGTAAATGCCGCCACCTACCTTGCGATATGTGTGACCGCCCTGTCTATTTCTACCCACCAACCTGTCTATTTCTGTCTACCACCCTGCCTATTTCTGCCCACCGCCTCTTTCTATAATCGGTCATGTGCTTCGGCTTAAGAGGTGTATATTTTTTATCACACTTCTGCAGTTAAACAACTTTTAATACCCTCTCGTATTCACCAATCTACAAATGACGGTACAAAACAATTTGAGCACGCCAAATCGTACAAAACAAATAAATAAAATAAATAAAAACAACATTTTTTCTCAAACCCACAGCTCGTTTTGGCTCGCCAACGAAAATACGCACGTAGAATAAAACTAATAAATACTATTACGATAACGTGACCCATCAAATAACAATTACATAGACACGTAACAATTTTCCGACACGAAATATTTTCGCGGTGTGTTGCCACGCCCCGCGATCCTACACTGACGCCACGCCTTTTGTCACAATTAAATTACTTAGAAATTTATACTAATCTGTAGAGACATGTTTGAACCGTTTATGTGACATTTATGTTGTGGTTTTAAGCCCTTGGTGCTACAGAGAGTCTTTAGTTCATTCTAGATGTTGTTCCATTCTCCATGGAGAGTGTTCTAAAGAATTTTTGAAGATTATTTTATAAACCATAGTAAACTTCATTCATACTAGAACTAGCTTGAGCCCTTGTTGCGTTCACGACCTTTTCAAAGAGTATTTTTGGCACATTCTCATCCATAACAAATTATGTTCGAAAATAGTTCTCTGAGGTCGGTGGCAGTTCCACTATACCCCTAGCTCTGCCGATGTCAATGAACAACTATGACCGAATGTGCCATGTCCTTTTGCAGACCATAAACATATGAGATTTTTGTTATATTCGCATCCAATGATATAACACTGCAGGCTATTAAATTATTATTATTGTCAGATTTTGATGGTAAGTACCAAAGGTAAGGACCTGCATGGTGTTCGAATACCCTATAAACATAACAAGGTCCCTGGATATTTAGATTTTTTTGTAATAAGTGATGTCATGGTCTTCGGTCCTCTCTTAATAGTGAGTCGTGACGTTTTGAAAAACAATCATAACAGGTTTTTAAAATTAAACAACTATTAGACATAAAGTGAACTTATTCCGAATTTGATTGTCTCAGCTACGACAGCTCATGAAAAGAAATTAGATGGTGTGGATATTTGACAAACTTAGTCGATAGCAATTATGAAAATGCTAAGTATATTCAAAGTTAATCATCTTGGCCTGCTGTCAAAAGTCACTAGTAACGTCTTCCAGCTTATATGCCATTGCGATCTCGTAGAATAGTGCCGCAGTCTCTGAACTTACACAAACTTATTCAGTTCTTGTGGGATCTTGGTCCACAGAGGGAAGGATTTGAGAGTGATCTTGTGTTTGGAATTTTCATGATATTCTTCAGTTTTAGGAAACGGTTCCATCGTGTTTTTTTTAAATCTACCTTTCGCATTACCTTCCATTAAAGCAGACTTAATGTAGGCTTTATGCCTTTTATATTTATTCATTTATCTTTCTTCTATTTCCTCAGGCTGCTTTGGGAATCCAACCAAACCTAAGCGGAAATGTTTTGTAAGACGCGTTTTGAAATTCACTATGATACAGTTAATCAAACACAAATATATGCTTGTGACCGCGACACAACCTCAGTAAATAATGAAAAAGAAAAAAAAACCTTGCCAGTTACATTAAAGAGAGAGAATCCCACAAATATTTTTGTCTATGATCAGATGTCCGTAAAATGTTCTGTCTGCCTCTATATTAAATTACGTTTGGCAACAAAACATCCTCTTTGTTATATTTCTTTGATCTTTTCTCTAAGCCCATTTTAGTATTGAAGGCTTTTTTGGGTACTTTTTGGTGATGGCTCCGATCAAAAGTGGGCACCAAAGAGTATAAGATACCGCAATGTGATTGTCTATAGACATATTTTTTACTTCTACGTACAGATATGATAATGCAGTCTGTTATGAAGTTGGGCCGCCGTACCGCGGAGACTGGCGTCGTTGGTCGTCGACCATCGCCTCGACGACCGTCGGTCGGGCATCCTCGGGGTGGCGCCGCGTTTCGGATAGTAGTGTTGACCGCGGGAACCCCCCTACTCTGACTGGGTTCTGACTCTGGATGGAGATCGGGTGTAAGAGTGCAGGGAAGTCGTTTAGCGCGGTAGGGCTCTAAAATCCCTTGGGCCCGCGGTCTGCTCTTGCAGATCGTCAAGTCCCACATACCCATACACATACTTGTGTGGACTTCGTAGAAGGTTCGCCCCAGGCCCGAAAAAGAAAAAAAAAAAGTCTGTTACGAAGTTGAGTAATCATCGTAGCTCATAAACAACATCAAAGGCAAACAGCCAAGCCACTGCTTACTCAATGATTCTAGGAAATATGTGGAGGTGAAAATTTCACAGAATTCTTATAATTGTATACATCAATCGAAATTTCTGGGTAGTATGTAGCGATTATTATGAGCCCGAGCGATAACAACATATTCTGCCATACAGCTTATTCATTTCATGAAACAGTCATTTGAACTGTCGAGTTAAAACAACAATGACTTATTGTTGTTTTAACTCTATATTACCTAGATTATTTAGAGTTACCTAGTGTTTCAAAATGGATGTAGCTCTTAAGTTCTGATTTAAGTTCGTTATAAGAAATAGCCCTAATAAGAATAGAGTTTTCACATTGTCGTGGCGTGCAACTTCTTTGACAGGACATAAGACCTACAACGACTGGACACAAACTAAGACACGACACTTAACAAGAATTCAAAAATAAGGGGAGAAATGGAACGAGGGCGTACGTGACTAGCGGTGGACAGTACTTTTTTTGACTTCCTAAAAGACGGACACAAACCAGACCACAAGGAGTGAATTGACCTTTCTCATATGTTTTTTTTTATTCCTCTTGTAGGCAGACGAGCATACGGCCCACCTGATGTTGAGTGGTTACCGTTGCCCCTGGACTTCAGCAATGCCAGGGGCAGAGCCAAGCCGCTGCCTACCTATGTAAATAAAATAGACGACAAAAGTACTAACAAACCGTTCAATTGGTCCTTCGACTGCTCACACACATTCTTTCTCATATTAATAATCCTAATAAATCACAATCAACAAACACAACGCTTCCTGTGCCCTAACAAGACCATTTGCGTAAATGGACAAAATTTACTACTTACGAGTACTCTGGCTTCGCTTTATCGCTTCGTATGCTTCGAAACAAAGATACAGTTTTGAGAAGACGATAACATTTTTATAGTACCTATCTCGTTATGTTTTATATAGAATTGCTCAACTGTATAGGGGAATAAAGTGTGAAATGAGACATCGTAAGATTGTAATCGCGGGGTTAATAACGAAACACATAAAGCTACGTAAACTTATTGCTGAGAAAGCAATAAAATCTGGTTGTTTTTGCAATCAAAAGGAGTATCCTTGAGTATTTAGTCTGTATGTATGAAGTCGTCGTGGCCTAAAGGATAAGACTTTTTTTTTTATTGCCTAGATGTGTGGACGAGCTCACAGCCCACCTGGTGTTAAGTGGTTACAGGAACCCATAGACATCTACAACGTAAATGCGCCACACACCTTGAGATAGAAGTTCTAAGGTCTCAGTATAGTTACAACAGCTGCCCCACCCTTTAAACCGAAACGCATTACTGCTTCACGGCAGAAATAGGCGGGGCGGTGGTACCTACCCGTGCGGACTCACAAGAGGTCCTACCACCAGTAATAACGCAAATTATAACTTTGCCGACAAATGTCGTCGTGGCGACAAGACGTCCGTTGCATTCGTATTCAGCGATGCAACGGTGTTCGAATCCCGCAGGCGGGTACCAATTTTTCTAATGAAATACGTACTCAACAAATTTTCACGATTGACTGCCACGGTGAAGGAATAACATCGTGTAATAAAAATCAAACCCGCAAAAATTGTAATTTGCGTAATTACTGGTGGTAGGACCTTTTGTGAGTCCGCGCGGGTAAGTACCACCACCCTGCCTATTTCTGCCATGAAGCAATAATGCGTTTCGATTTGAAGGGAGGGGCAGCCTTGTAACTATACCGAGACCTTAGAACTCATACACGGGTGGCGGCATTTACGTTGTAAATATCTATAGACTCCCGTAACCACTAACACCAGGTGGGCTGTGAGCTCGTTCACCTATCTAAGTAATAAATTAAAAAAAAAAAGTTAAATGTTTTTACTGGTGGTAGGACCTCATGTGAGTCCGTGCGGGTAGGTACCACCACCATGCCTATTTCTGCCGTGAAGCATTAATGCGTTTCGGTTTGAAAGGTAGGGCAGCCGTTGTAACTATACTTGAGACCTTAGAACTTATATCTCAAGATGGGTGGGGCATTTACGTTGTAGATATATATGGGCTTCAGTAACCACTTAACACCAGGTGGGCTGTGAGCTCGTCCAACCATCAAGCAATAAAAAAATAAAAAAAAGCTTAAAGAATGGAGACATCAATCAAATGTTTTAAGAGGACTAGTGACGATGTGGTATCTCCGAACTCTAGTAACTGTTTAAGATTCGGTGAGCAGAGATCTTAGACGCTAATACATTAACTGCTTAAAAAAGAAAATTCCAAGTCCACAGATATTTTTTTTTGTAACTTAACCGCATTTAGTAAAAATGTTATTGTTCGCTTGAGAATAATATTCATGATGATTACTTCAAAAGTATGATAAAAAAGATTCAGCAGCTCACAAAATTAAAATATCGCTTTTCTGATTGAACTTTTTCAAAACTTTATAAATATGTTTGCTAATATTGTAAATTGATTAGATTGTACTCATCTACCCACTCATGTAAAGCTTTCCATCTTTAAGAACGGCTAGCTCGTAGATAACTCAATTGCTAAGTTAAGCTCGCCATTTTTTTATATCTTATCGCAATTACTGTATTATATTAACTGTGTGTACAAATAAAGAATAAAGAATAATATATTAGAGCCTCCTAAAGTCTGCATTAAAAGGAAACGTTAACAACAGAAAAATCGCCGAGAATCGAGATAATATTTCAGATACAATTTCTTTCTACACATTTTGAGATTGCGAGTGATTTTGACGCCGTCTGAAAGTTTTTATGTTATTTCTTTTTAAATTCTCTTCGGTTGAACGGATCATTAGTCCTGTAGAATACTGTTTCAGAAAACAAAGGATATAGTAAAGTTTAGTACGGATAGATTTTAATTCAGCAGGATGCGCTTTTTTTTTTTTTTGTCTATACTATATAATATTATAAAGAGGAAAAATTTGTTTGTTTGTTTGTATTGAATAGGCTCCGAAACTACTGAACCGATTTGAAAAATTCTTTGACTGTTTGGAAGCTACACTATCTCCGAGTGACATAGGCTATATTCTTTTTTTTTTAAATTAGGAATCCTTACTAAAACTCCAATAATGTAACCAAAGGTGTAAAAAAATTACCTAAAATATTCTTTACATCACGTGCGCTGCGAAAAATATTGATGATAGAATAAAATAATGTACTATGGCTTTGTAGAAACACATTATTATTTACTAAAAGCTGGAGCGGGCCGCTAGTACTATAATAACCTCATCACAGCATATACGGTGGAGGGACGAAAAAAAAAAAAATGTAAACTTTAAAATTTATTACAAGGCTCATTCAGTTTTTTAGGTTAAAAGGAACTGAAAATTTTATCAAAATGTTTATATACAGCTGTTAACCATACTTTGCAGGTAAAACTCAGTCTCATAAGCGCAGTCACACTCTTAGAACTGCTTCACATTAATGTGAATATCTTAAGGCACTTAGTATTAAATTTTCATTGCAATGGACGAATTTACGATGACCAGGAAGAGAACGGTTTTAAGGCAATTGAACCTTGATTAAATACTCCGTCAGGCTACACATTCGTCTGCCTTGAAGACAACGAAAAATGTGACCGTCTTATAAGATCAAAAGACCATAAGAGTGATTAATCTATCTTAACATCAAAATGTTTTTCTTGAAGCCAGAAACTTTCAAGCTAAACCCGCTGGACAATAATGTATCAATCAAGTGACAAAGAATAACTTTCGCGTTCCATTTCTACGAAAAATCACGGGAAGATTGTTAGAAAATATTTCTGTTCGAATTTCTTCAAGAAACTAAGTTTATCGTGAGGTTTTTATCAAAGGATTTGACACCATCGTAAAGATTCTGTCCCGAGTAGGGGCTGATTGTGAATTTCGGAATAAATTTGGGAACTTAAAAACTTGTCGACTTGCTGAACCTTTTGCTGACTATTTTTTCTCTCTGATCCAAGAAACCTTTTGTTTGGGATTAATTCAATACTAAAATCGAATATTAATATTAATTTAGTCCACTGGTTAGTAATCTCCGACTACATCACGGGATCAGAGTATAATTCTCGATCAGATTCTGTGCATTTTAAAGATAATCCGTATATTATTGATGTTTTTTTTATTGCTTAGATGGGTGGGCGAGCTCACAGCCCACCTAGTTTAAGTGGTTACTGGAGCCCACAGATATCTACAACGTAAATGCGCCACCCACCTTGAGATATAAGTGTAAGGTTTCAGTAGAGTTACAACAGCTGCCCCACCCTTCAAAACGAAATGCATTACTGCTTCCCGGCAGAAATAAACAGATGTAGTTGTTTTTGCTTCCTAAATATATTTCCGGCATATGTTGTAAACAAGGAAAATTCTATAGTAGTGCCACTCAATAAGAAAATCTTGTTTTTTTTCATTGTTTCTATTGACAGCAATTGTGGAATACCAACTGACGTCAGGGCTTTAAAATTTCCGTGAAATTCTGTTAACGTATTAATTTGAAATTAACTAAATAGCAATCGCAATGACTATAAATTATCAATTTGACCAAATATTAGAACAAAATTCGTCGTTATATAAGACGTGGTTTTTTTGAAGAATACCATATAAACAATTAAACTTCCCTCTCGATACAATCGCATGATAGAGTCGCATCGACGCTATGCCGGAAGACAATCTAATCTATTGCGACACTTTGCGGAAATCCAATCTCGCACGAAGATATTTATCACATGCCAACTCGATATACCGGTGCATAGAAAATGTTGGGGATAGTGTTGATAAATTTACTATTTTTTCCTTTTTTTTACCTTTTTTACATTTACATTTTGTTGATTAGTTGGCAAAAAAATGGTATCAAAAAAAAAAAAAAAACCAATAACAATTTCATCTCTGAATGATTGCTCACGTCACATGTACGTTGATTTAAATTCATCATAATATTAAAATTATATTGATACATTGATAGCTTTTCGTAGCGATCATAAGGAACTTAATGCTCGCAGAGTTTCAAATATTGATGAGACAATTATCGAATCTTTAAATTTTTTTAGGCCGTATAGGCAGACGACCATACGGCCCGCCTGATGGTAAATGGTTACCGTCGCTCATGGACGTCAGCAATGCCAGGAGCAGAGCCAAGCAGCTGCCTACCGTTGTTTCGATAAAAAATTCATCGACTTCTAAGCTGTGGCAGGCTGTATCATTTTGACGTTCATAGGTGACGGTGATAATTAATTTCATGCTATGGCAAAAAAAAACATAATAATAATAATAAAAAATATTCCAAGCATAAATTACAAAAATTCAAAGAAAAATATCGAGGTTTGGCGCTGTGGCGCTGATTTTCTACCAGCACCTGCGTAACAATGTGCACACCAGCATCAGATCGATCAATCATTCTTTCAGTATAGCAATATTTTTTTTCCAGCCTAAAAAAGTATGAAATATAGAAAAAAAAATTACCCAAAGTATTATTTGCGGTTTCGCAAGTCGTAGGCGTCTAATTGTAGGCTTTAATCCCGCCTTATTAAGCTGTAATAGTGGTAATTAGGGCCTCATCGAGCTAGTCTGAAAATCAACTAAAGTAGAGAGATCTTTGGACCCTTGATCGAGTTCTTTTACCAAGAGTGTTTTTGGTAAAACTTATATTTTGTTGAATCTACTTTCGTTGGGTATTAGTTATATTAGTAAGATAAGGAGTGTGTTCTAGGAGGATATTCTCATCTGAGATTTGCTATTGGTTTTAATATCATCATTTATGACCATCTCTGCAATTTTTTCACCGCATAGATTGCTGAACAACAAAAGTCACATCAATCACAGACAAAATGACGAAAAATTGCCTTAGATGGTATGGCCATATCATGAGACGGGACGAAGATCATGTGGTGAAGGTCGCATTGGGCTTGCCAGAACAAAAGAAAGGTAGAGGCCGCCCGCCATCGACCTGGTGGTCAAACATCGAAAGAGACCTTATGAAAGCCCAATTGCCAAAACGGACAACCCAGGACAGATCAGCCTGGCGCCGTAGAGTGAGGAGACCCGACCCCAGATGACGAGAACAGGGACGCATAGTAGTAGTAGTAGTAGTAGTAGTAGTAGTATATATTGCTAAACAACTTCAGACCTGGTGTCAGGTTTAATTGAAATATTTATGTTAAGTTTCAAACTAGAGCACGATTTACGTTGCAATGAGAAAATGCTTGTAAATCATCATCTCGACTATCAGAAAGTATTTATTGTGCTTATCAACATCACCAAACATTTTCGCGTTAAAATTTTCACTTCTTCATCTTTTGACCTTAATTTTAATGTCATCATCTTGTCTAATGAATATAAGTACCGATTGAATACTAAAAAATACTGTAGTTTGTATTGGCTGGCATCTACTCTTAACTTTAGGTAACGATAGCTGCAGAATATTATCACACATTTTTATTTTGACTGTCCACAGACTGGCCTCCCTCATAGCCAATGTTCGATCAAACATTGGCCGTTGGAAGGCCATTGTATCAACAATGTTCGATCCTATGCTGCTCGCGTCTATCGCGCTTTTATTCAGCTTTATTAGTATTATTAAAACAATTTTTGTATTATAATTAGGTCGGTCGGTATTACTTGCAAAATGTGTTTAAAAAATTTATTAACTAAAAACTCCACACAGTTCACGAGCCAACATAGTAGTTTGTTGCAAGACACATTCTTCCATGAGAAATTGGAATCCAAAAACTTTGGAGCGAACACGATAGCTTTCTACTTTTACACCCAAGCTAAAAGTCGTAAAGTCAATTTGTTCCATAAACTGTTTGTACAAACAAATAAAAAAAAAAAGAATACCCAATCTTCTCGCGTAGAACTCTCAGCCGAGCTCGACACGTCCATCCATGTTAGCAAAGTTGTGACTACAATTTTTTATCTTGTGTTTTGGATTGGGAAATTCGATTTTCTTTCATGTTTTTTTTTCTNCTTTTACACCCAAGCTAAAAGTCGTAAAGTCAATTTGTTCCATAAACTGTTTGTACAAACAAATAAAAAAAAAAAGAATACCCAATCTTCTCGCGTAGAACTCTCAGCCGAGCTCGACACGTCCATCCATGTTAGCAAAGTTGTGACTACAATTTTTTATCTTGTGTTTTGGATTGGGAAATTCGATTTTCTTTCATGTTTTTTTTTCTAGCCCAACATATTTTAATGTAGGCATCCATTTAACCAAATTTAATGGAACGCTCTAGGTCAAGCCGTAGTGTATTTCGTGCTGTGAAAAATGCCAGTTTTTTTTGGTCATTTGTTGGGTGGACGAGCTCACCGCCCACCTGGTGTTAAGTGGCAACTGAAGCCAAAAACATCTACAACGTAAATGCGCCACCCACCTTGAGATATAAGTTCTAAGCTCTCAAGTATAGTTATAACGGCTGCCCCACCCATCAAACCGAAATGCATTGCCGCTTCACAACAGAAAAAGGCAGGGCGGTGGTACCTATCGGCGCGGACTCACAAGAGGTCCTGCCACCAGTAATTACGCAAGTTATAATTTTGCGGGTTTGATTTTTATTACACGATGATGATTCTATTATGTGCATTATCGTTTAGTGAATATTAGAATCAATAGTAATGTCGTTTTTTTACATACCATTCGGTTTGGTTTTAGACTTTTAAAGGACAACCATTATTTTAATTAAATTGAGAATTATTACCTTATGTCATAATTAAAATTATAAAAACTTTATTTCTCAAGCCACGTGACGGCTTTTACGTTTGATGTATGCTCATTAAATATCTTGGAGCTCACGTTTATCTACACTATTTGAGTCGTCTATTAACTTAACCTGTTATTTATCTAAGATGTCGTTCAGAAGAGTTTTGTGACTGCCAATGGAATACAAAGTCAATAATTTGTTTTTCTGATTTACCAATAATTGTCCAAAAGTCACATTGCCGGCTTTGATAATACTCGACTCATTTATATGTTTACAAATCATTAACAAAAAGCACTCAGAAAAAACGTGAAGAAAATTTTGAGAAAACATCAACATCAGTTCTGTATAATAAAGTGTCTGAGAAATCCATTTGAAACGGCAAAAATTGAGACTTCATTTCTAGAATTTGTAGCCGTCGTATACCTAACAGGGGTACGTCTGAGACGGGAAAATATTATTTTAACGTTTGGTTATAAATATCTTAGTATCGTGATAATGAACTGTCTTGTGTTATTAGAGGTGAACTCTTTTCTATTATATATCATTTCAGTTTTCTTTTACGTTTTCATCTTTTTATTTTAACTAGAGGTCCCGCAGTAGTCGAAATTCGACTATAATTAATTGGAATTGTATAATAAGTTTGTACACTATTATAATTGTATTTTATACTTCTATAATCACAAATTTCGCCAAGGCTACACTATAAAAATATATTAATAAAGACAAACAATATTTAATCTATTCTCAATTTGACCACAGACGTCAAGAACAAAAGTTTGACAATAAATAGTATGCATGCGTGTGTGCGTCAAATACATGGTATATAGTGTGTGTAATGTTTTCTTTATTGATTTAATGTATCTTTTATGCATTATTTAAAAAAAATATTAGCATTGTGCACTTCTTCTCTATATTCTCTATAAGTGTGGAAAATTTCATATTCCTCCGTCCGCGCAATTTTCGTAAAAAGGGATCCAAAGTTTTTGCTTCACGTATTAATATATAGATTTTGACATTTAGTTGAAAATATATTATTATCACAGTCCGTATGCGACTGTGGACTATCACGCATTATTTTGATTTGCAATGTTAATTTGCTTGATGACTTTAACCATTTGAGAAAAATATCATGTGTCGTCATCATCACTCTCCTGTGATGATGACTCCTCTCATCCTAGTCACCTAGGATCGGCGCAACATATTTTCTCCTTCGTGGATGAGTGAAGTCCTTTTTTTAATTGGTCTACGACAATTTTGGACATGGATCTCTACGATCTCCTAACAACAAAAGAGTAGAAAATGTAGCGCCATTCTTCGTAGCTTCCAGTCCGACTTTACTAACGAACTCTCATAATTCAAGAGCGGCGCCATCAGCACAGAATGCTACCCAAAAGTCACTGACTCTCCGTAGCTATAAACGGAGCACACTATATTTTAATAAAAACAAAGTTCAGATAGTTTCGAAATTGTTTCGGGTTAAAGATATTCTTTATTCTCAAAAGAATTACATAAATTCACTTAAATGAGAACATTAAAATAGTTACAATTAATTCAGATCGTGCAGTACATGACAATAATTTACAGTAACAACATGCGATGCTATGACAATACATTTAACAAAAACTATAAAGATTATTATTTTCTTAAAATGTATAAACAGTTTGTTTCATAAAGTTATTACTTTTGGTATATGTGTTTTAAATGATATTATGATGGTTCGTATTCTGGATGTTCCACAATGAGAACATGTGATTCTTGATAATATTGACAAATTTTTTTGGCAAAAGGTCAATCGAGTCACGAATGATAAGCGTTTACGGGTTTATTTGAGCAAGTAGAAATCTCAAAGTGAATTTCGAAACTCCACACTTGAGATAAAGAATCTAATTTTCAATAGAATGCAAGTGCAAAACTCAATTACGAGCATGTTGTAATGACGGCTAGTTTCCGTCAGAAGGAATGGACGTAGAACGGGTTGGTTATCTATCTAGAATGCTTTTTAAGATTTAAAATTAAACATTACAACATTAAGCCCTTTGTAGTTTCCTCCAAAACGTATTGTCATCCGCCTTAAATAATTTTATATAAATAATAATAATAATAATAATTAGTAATGGTCAAGAAACACACAACCATACTAGGGCAACACGGATATTGATTCAATGGACAAAAATCAGATATAATTAATATATTGCACTTTTGTAAAACTGTAACATAAGTTTGTCTGTGTATTGAAATAATTTATAAATGAACACAAAGATGTTGTGTGTTAGGAAAGTAAGTTTCTTCTTTGAACTAATGAATGAAAACTCTGGTAATTATCAATTATCTCAACTAGTCGTAAAAAAGCATTTCTTAGCAACAAATAAATCCCCATCAATCGTATTCACACCCCAAACGTATCATGAAGCTTTTTAAAAGCCTCCCAATAAAGAAGTTCATAAACAAGTCAAACAAACTTTCTTATTATCTCCACGATACAGTTGCCGAGGGCGAAGTCAGTCTGAAACCGCAATTTTAATTGGAGTTGTTCTTCATGCCACAGTATGTTATCCACTTTTTATCGCACAAGAAATTCAATTACTAAAGTTGCAATCCTACGTGTGAGCTCCAAGCCAACAACTGGCAGACGAAGACCGACGACATGAGAAGAGATTGGCCTCGGAAGCCAAGGCCCATTTTAGCCCAAGCATAAATATTTTGTGGCATTGCCAATTATAGGAACAGTTTGTTTGGATTTTGATACAAACGGAATTTTTGTTTTTGAATGAAAATCTCTTTGTTAAGGACAGGCGAGACTGAAATCGATTTTTTTTATTGCTTGGGTGGGTGGGTTTCATTCAAAGAGATCTTTAGAATTCCGAGAGAAATAGGTACTATCAGGCTGACAATTTTTTTTTTTTGCTTATACGTGTTGACGAGCTCATGGCCCACCTCGTGTTAAGTGGTTACCGGAGCTTATAGACACCTACGACGTAATTTTTTTTATTGCCTTTGTAGGCAGGCGAGCATACGGCCCGCCTGATGGTAAGTGGTCACCGTCGCTCATGGACGTCAGCAATGCCAGGGGCAGAGCGAAGCCGCTGCCTATAATAAAAAAATGCCGCCAACTAACTCGAGACATAAGCTCTAATTCTCAGTTTTGACAGTACAACGGCTACCCTACTATTTTAAAACGAACGCACTACTGCTTCGCGTGGAAATAGGCAGCGTGGTGGTACCTACCCGTGCGGACTTATGTCCTACCACCAGTAATTATAATATATATTATTATTATATCTGAGTGTTTTGACTGCTTTGCAAAATTACCAACCTTACAAATTAGTTGGAAATAAATAAGTCCTTGCACGGACTAAAGCCATAACATTCATACTGTGTCGTTATCAGTAAGCCACATCACAGCTGGGAAAACAATAACAATAGAATAATTAATTTTTTTTACTTTAACAGTTAGCTAAGGTAGCTTTTTATTAATTACTAACGACCCACCCTGGCTTCGCTTCGGAAACATTAAAACACACATGAAAAAAAAAAAAAAAAAAGTAGCCTATGTTCATCAGGGACAATGTCGGCTTCTAATGGAAAAAGAATTTTTCAAATCGGTCCAGTACTTTCGCAGCCTATTCCAAACAAACAAACAAACAAATCTTTCCTCTTTATAATATTAGTATAGATCAACGTACACGAATACTGCTACCATTATTTCATAATACTTATTCTTCGTTAATTGTTTTGTTTCAATTTTTATGATTTGCTATAATGTTCGGCAGCACACCTTATACATTGTAACACAATACTAAAATCGCTTCAATACGGAGGTAAAGAGGCAATATCACGATCCATTAGCTGCACTATATCTGTGGAATACGTGAGCGACATAAATGAAGTTGTATGTACCTAACGTTGCGAAGATCGAAAGGGCGGTAATAACCAAATAAGCAGAAATGAAGACTAGACTCCGCTGCCCCCAAAATGGCATATTTTTATTGCCCTTGTAAGCAGACGAGCATACAGCCCATCTGAGTGAGTGGTTACCATCGCCCATGGACTTCAGCAATGCCGGGGACAGAGCCAAGCCAGTGCCTACCGTTAAGTACTCTCCACAAGCCTCGTTTGAAGAAGGATATGTCATAGCGCTTTCATCCATATTCCCAATAGTGGAGTGGATTGAGGCTAAAGATTTAGCTATTGTAAATGTTCATTTTACATCTGACGTTTGCAGCAATACGAATAAAAGAACAGTTATTATGTAACAAATTCTAGGGACTGAAATAAAATTTAAATTAGGTAAATACGGCTTTCAATTTGGAGATCGTTTCGAACGCTTTTAGGAGCTCAAGCAAAATAAAACAATCCTCAATATACATATTGGCCTCTAAGATTGTTTTGATAATTTTTATTTTTTATTTATTTTTATTGCTTAGATGGGTGGACGAGCTCACAGTCCACCTGGTGTTAAGTGGTTACTGGAGCCCATGGACATCTACAACGTAAATGCGCCACCCACCTTGAGATATCAGTTCTAAGATCTCAGTATAGTTACAACGGCTGCTCCACCCTTCAAACCGAAACGCATCACTGCTTCACGGCAGAGATAGGTAGGGCGGTGGTACCTACCCGTGCGGACTCACAACACGTCCTACCACCAGTAAAAGTTACCAGTAAGTTGAGTTATAATGGAAAAATCTGCTTTACTGATTATAATTATTATGGCTATAAGTGTATGCAGATTTGCGACATATGCTAAACCCAGAGTTGGCGCATTACCTGATTTCTGATATTTGGCCCCACATTATTATACCGAACTAAGCTCAGTGATTTAGGGTTTACGAGGGTATGAATTTCCGGTCTATTAAATACAGACTATCCATCTATCCGCCGAAAATCCAAAAGATTACGCTTACCACGAAATTTCCGGCTATTCCCCTATCTTGAGTTTAATCAATATTGGTCAAGGTTGATAAATGTACCAGGTTTTTTTTATTGCCTTTGTAGACAGACGAACATACGGCCCACCTAATGGTGAGTGGTTACCGTTGCCCATGGACCTCAGCAATGCCAGGGGCAGAGCCAAACCGCTGCCTACCAAGTATTGGAAATGTAATTATACATTTTATAACTTAGTATTTTTATTACAAAATTCATAGGAACACTAACTACTGCGCTACCGAGTTTTAATTAAAACAAAAGCTCTAACGACCTCGGGCTTCTGAAACTGCTTCTGCCGACCTCACCTTCCCACTCATCTAACGTATCCCTTACTATTTGCCAAATAAAGTATACTTTACTATCATCATGGTTCTGACCAACATTTTCAGTTCAATAACTTAAAAGCTAATGTCGGCGCCTCTCATGTTTTTTTTTTATTATTTTTATTGCCTAGATGTGTGGACGAGCTCACAGCCCACCTGCTGTTAAGTGGTTACTTGAACCCATAGACATCTACAACGTAAATGCGCCACACACCTTCAGATATAAGTTCTAAGGTCTCAGTATAGTTACAACGGCCGCCCCACCCTACAAACCGAAACGCATTACTGCTTCACGGCAGAAATAGGCGAGGCGGTGGTACCTATTCTTGCGGACTCACAAGAGGTCCTACGACTAGTAATTACGTAAATTATAATTTTGCGGGTTTGATTTTTATTACACGATGTTATTCCTTCACCCTGGAAGTCAATCGTGAACAATTGTTAAGTACGTATTTCATTAGAAAAATTGGTATCTGTCTTCGGGATTCGAACACCGTTGCATCGCTATATACGAATGCACCGGACGTCTTATCCTTTAGGCCATGACGACTTTAAAATGCGCTCTAATATGGCTATGGTAACCTATCTTGTTCTTAAACGTGCGCAAACAGAATCTACACGTAAGAACACCACCCACGAAGTTGTAAAAAATGCTGGAAGGCGGTGTCTATTTTTCAATTTATTTCGTCTGTAGTCCAGATCGCGCCTTTTTTATTGCCTTTGTAGGCAGACGAGCGTACGGCCCACCTGATGGTAAGTGGTTACCGTCGCCCATGGACTTCAGCAATGCCAGGAGCAGAGCCAAGCCGCTGCCTACTGCCTCCTGTCGTTTTCAAAGACATACTTTACTATATAACATCTCCGAAATCAGCCCACCTGATCAGTCTTTTTAATAAAACGAATGAGAAAATTTCTTGCCGCAAACGCTCAGTCGTCATAGTTTTCGCGTCCCTTTAACTTCGGCACATTTATTAAATAGCTACCTGACGACATTATAACTTACTTTCTGATACACGATATGAATTTAATATAAAAATTATTTCAAAAACTTTTGCACTGGGGCACTTTAACCTAATAAAACGCGGTAAAGATTGACTTTAGACTGACATTTATTAGACGTAACATAGACTCAGTAAAGTCATAGCCAATAGTAGAGTGGTGCTAGTGGTATTTTTAATGTCATATGAAATAATAATTTAATACTTTTTACAACTAAACAACCAATCATAGTCTAAAAGGTGGGTTACTCATGTTTCGTGTTATCTCGAGCGTTTTGATGTCCACGGTCACAAGACATGTCAAAATGACAGTACACTTAACTAATTAACAATCTATATATTAATACGTGGAGCAAAAACGTTGTATCCCTTTTTACGAAAATTGCGCGTACGGAGGAGTATGAAATTTTCCACACTTATAGAGAATATAGAGAAGAAGTGCACAATGCTAATATTTTTTTAAAATAATGCATAAAAGATACATTAAATCAATAAAGAAAACATTACACACACTACATACCATGTATTTGACGCACACACGCATGCATACTATTTATTGTCAAACTTTTGTTCTTGACGTCTATGGTCAAATTGAGAATAGATTAAAAATTGTTTATTAATATTTTTTTATAATGTAGTCTTGGCGAAATTTGTGATTATAGAAGTATAAAATACAATCATAATAGTGCACAAACTTACAATTCTAATTAATTATAGTCGAATTTCGACTACTGCGGGACCTCTAGTTTATTTATAATTTCCACTCGTGAACTTTAAAGCTTGAAAGTATCCGTGCGAACAGAATCCTAACAAAGGAGTCGTCCTTGATAGCAAAAGGAAGTGTTTCTTCAAAAATATATACAAAATAAGAGAAACAGGGAAAATTTCCTCGAATTTCCTCGAATTTCCTTGAAGGAAACGTGTCATTCAGAAAGTCAAATTGCATCAAAGGCCTATCCATCACCTTTCCCTTGTTAAGAGGTGTTGTTTAAGGTCTGAGACGATGTCCATTCGTCATCCAAATAAATTGGTTTAGGTAATTTTCTTATGCGACCTTTCCTTAGAAAAACAAGTAGAAACATTTTTGAGGGATGTTGGAAAATAAAGTTTATTTTAAACTAAAGAATCGTCTGTTTGTTTAAATCTTATACCTTTAAACGAGCAATTCTTGTATATTAATATACTAGCGACCCGCCCTCGCTTCGCTTCGGAAACATTAAAACACACATGAAACCAAAAAAAAAAAATTAAATAAAAATTAAAAAAAGTAGCCTATGTTTATCAGGGACAATGTCGGCTTCTAATGGAAAAATAATTTTTCAAATCGGTCCAGTAGTTTCGGAGCCTATTCGAAACAAACAAACAAACAAATCTTTCCTCTTTATAATATTAGTATAGATAATTATATAATCTGAATCTCGGAAACGGCTAGAACGATTTTCATAAAATTTAGTATACAAGGGATTTCGGGGGCGATAACTCGATCTAGCTACGATTTATTTTCAGGAAATGTTGTTTTATTCGTGTTTTCAATAATCAACTCTTCCCGACATCTATTGGCGAATAATAATACTATTTTTCTTAATTGAGGGAAACTAACCGCTTTAAAGATACAACAAGATGGCGTTATCATAAAAAAACGGTCATCATCTAGTGTTACTTAATACACTTTGTGATACAAATGAATTAGTTGATCTTGATTCTTCTTGATTTGATGAATGTACTTTCGAAGTAAAAATCTCATTTTTCGGTCGTCTTTAATCAAATCTACAGAAGTGACATATCGTTAAAAACAAAAAACTCTCAACCATTTTTTTATACATGCACGCTCCGGTGTATGTTTGTAAAAAATATTAACTCTATTCCCACTGTTCATAATGTCACGAAAAATTATGGGTTCGTGAAAATTTAATTAGAAGAATTTGTTTGCATTCATGCTACGACTCGATGTTGAATGTTGATTACATTGTGTTTCTGCATGATGAATATTTGATAATTCAATTGATTTGTAGTCAATTTTACTGTTTTAAAGATATATATACATACTTAATGTTACTATTATATTTTTTGATTAGATTTCTTTAAGATGCTAAACTGAAACGGTAGTCTAAAAATCAAGATTCCAATGATAAGATGTTTTATTGCTTAGATCGGTGGACGAGCTCACAGCCTACCTGGTGTTAAGTAGTTACTGGAGCCCATAGACATACACAACGTAAATGCGCCACCCACCTTGAGATATAAGTCCTAAGGTCTCAAGTATAGTTACAAAGGCTGCCCCACCCTTCAAACCGAAATGAATTACTGCTTCACGGTAGAAATAGGCAGGGTGGTGGTACCTACGCGTGCGGACTCACAAGAGGTCCTACCACCAGTAAAATGTTTGTGTAGTATTTAATACCTATATGTTTATAAACTAGTGTTTATTTTGACTCGTATCTACTATAATTCGTTAAATTATCGTCATGTATTAACTTTATCACAGCTACTTCTTGAATCTTTCACTTCATCAACGAGGGTTAACTGGAAGAGAATGCCTGCATGGCGTTGAGTTCGCCTTTATACAATACTTTTGTGCAATAAATAATTTTCAATCAATCAATCAAGACGTAAATAGTATAAGCTAAACCGTATGATCTTAGTCAACCATATGGATTTGATGTTTCCAATACACGTAATTTAAATTTAAAATAATTAAAAAACCACCATATTTGTACTGGCCGTCTTGTGGGTCCAAAATATCTCGAGATTGACGTGGTCGATGTCAATGGGCAACGGTGACCACTTAACACCCGATGGGCCGTGAGCTCGTCTATCCGTCTTAGTAGTTAAAAAAATATATATCGTAAGGATGTTCCAAGAATTTTTCGAACTCCCAAGTAATTGCAATTAAGCTAAAATCTCCATTACTGTATACGCAGAAAACATAAAATTTCATCAAATATGTGTACAATTCCATGTACAATTGTAATAACCGTATTATATTAAAAATTGCTACTAAAGAATCTGTCGTTGATTAATATAAAATAATAACTGGCAATAATTAAAAAAAAAGAGTTTCAACAGTAATAGAAGATACCCTATGGCTTTTCAATAAAATAAGTTTTGCCCTGTGTACTATGGTGTATCTATGGCTTTTCAAAAAAAGAAGTTTTGCACTGTGTACTATGTTGTAGATTGCCCTAAATTTATCGATAGTGATATATTCATACCATACGTTTGAGTCATAACGACACACAAATAAAAAATTGAAAAAAACCCATCAAAACTCACATTACAGGTAATCCTGTAATGTGATTTTTGATGGGTTTTTTTGTATAAAATTTTTAATTTGTCAATAAAGATACCTGAAAAGTCACTGGATTTGCTTTGATTAGCCTTTCAAGTCCGGTTCCTATTCACTTCAGAGTTCCGGCGTCGGTCCATATCAATAAAACAATAACTCAACAATTTGTACCGGGTAATTCATTCATTAATTTAAGGTTAATTATTGCAAATATATTTAGGTACTTAACTCTTAAAAACTAATAAAAAAACAATTCCCGAACTATTTACCTAGGAGACCTCTTATCGGTGTCCCCAAATAAAAAACTTGACTTAGGTCCATTACTTCACAGGAAAAGTAGTTTTTTACAAAAACAAACTCTAAACCACAGGTTCATTCACACAAAAACACCGAACATTAAATTTCCTCACAAATTATCTATTTTAAATCACGTACATCGAAAGTTTGAACGTAAAGCTCGTCTCAACGTACCGCCCGTGTGCTCCGCACAAAAGCTAAAGCCTTACTAAAATCTTGAAAGCGCCGCCTAAACAAACCGTTTTCACGTCAACCAGAGACTATCGCTTTGCTTGCTATACATCGATGTGCATGTTTCACTGACTCGAAGAACTTCCAAACAAAACTCATCGATGTATAGGGTCCTGAAATAAATTACCACAGTTATAGAGCGTAATTTCGTAGCATGTGCGAGATAATAACACTGATGTGTTTAACGTAATGAGGATGACTATAGTACGTAATATGAACTCGTAATTAAATTACTAAGGGAAATTAAGAAAATTAGATGTTACATACGATTTAATTACACTCAAAGGGAACATAATTCTTCTCTTCTTTTTCTCCACCTTATCCCACTAGATGGGGTCGGCACAGCTAATTTTTCTCTTCTCTCAGCCGTCATCTCAACACTCACTCCTCTCTCTCATATCGTCATTCATACACTTTATCCATGTCTTCTTTGGTCGACCTCTTCCCCCTCTACCTTGCACTACCATTTCCATACATCTCCTTGTCACATGCATCTTCTCTTTATGCATCACATGTCCATACCACGCTTACCGTCCGCTCTTTAATTTGTTGATTACCGGGGCTACTTTCACACTTTCTCTGATAGTCATAGGGGAACATAATTCGTGTTCCCCTATGTACAGCGGGAGGAAAAGTTACACTTTCTTCCCCGTACAGCGGGATAAAAACCGAACTTTCGGCGTAGGTAGGAGAAAAATAGGATTTCAGAGATCGCCTTGGACAAAATGAGTATGGAGCCGTCTGTCATATATCAGACACTTCAAAAGCTTGGTATCAGCCGTATGTTCGCATATCGTACTATCAACAGATACGACAACACCTCGTCTGTCGAAGACCAAAATAGATCGGGGCGGCCGCCTGTTGTTAGAACTACAAAGGCTATTAATGCTGTTAAAGCCAGAATTCGTCGAAACCCCATTAATAATTTTATCGCGAGAAATGAAGATTCCCGAAAGGCACAGAAATATCCTTTTTACCGATGAAAAAAATTTCACGATAGAAGAACACTACAATAAGCAAAATGATAAAGTGTACGCTCACAGATCTAAAGAAGCTGCTTAAGTTGTCGGAAAGGTACAACGTGGTCATCATCCTGCGTCAGTATTGGTTTGGTGGGGCATTTCTTATCAAGGAGTTACAAAACTACATTTTTGTGAAAAAGGAGTGAAAACTTTAACCAAAGTGTATCAAGATACAGTCCTGGATCATGTTGTGAAGCCTCTCAGTAATACACTTTTTTTAAAATATACCGTGGACTTTCCAGCAGGACTCTGCATCTGAAACCAACGTTCCGGACTTTATAAGAGCTGAAGACTGGCCTGCATCTAGCCCAGACTTCAACCCTTTAGACTTCAAATTATGGTCAGTAATAAAGAACATGGCCAGCTCTAAACGACACGGTAACATCGATTCTCTTAAAAAACCTTTGGACAAGCAGTGGCAAAATTTCCTAAAAGGCCTGTATAAAAGCCAAAGGTGGCCATTTCGAATATAATATTTTATATATATTTTTTGCTGAGACTTTAATAAATATGTAGGTATAAAATTTAATACTTTTTTTTATTGCTTAGATGGGTGGACGAGCTCACAGCCCACCTGGTGTTAAGTGGTTACTGGAACCCATAGACATCCACAACGCAAATGCGCCACCCACCTTCAGGTATAAGTTCTAAAGTCTCAAGTATAGTTACAACGGCTGCCCCACCCTTCAAACCGAAACGCATTACTGCTTCACGGCAGAAATTGGCAAGGTGGTGGTACCCACCCGTGCGGACTCACAAGAGGTCCTACCACCAGTAAATATTACATTACTTCATTAAAAGGAAATGTATTTTCATTTGTAAAAGAACTTATGCCTGGACTATATAGTTTAAATGTTACTGGCAATCTGTATAATACGGTATTCTATACAATATCTAGGCAATCTATAGAATACCTAAAACGTAATGCGGAATTTACATTACGAAATTAGAGCCATGCATGTTGAACTCAGTTTCACGAAAGTAGTTTCGATATATGAATCGTCTATTATCAAATGTGGGGCAATCTGTGCATTTGGACAAAAAAATGTTATTGATACGTCAATACAGATTGATTTGAATATAATCGTCTCCTTCAAAGAATACGGTTCAAAACCAGCATTAAATAAAAGTTAATACTTAACCTGTTATTTATCTAAGATGTCGTTCAGAAGAGTTTTGTGACTGCCAATGGAATACAAAGTCAATAATTCGTTTTTCTGATTTACCAATAATTGTCCAAAGTCACATTGCCGGCTTTGATAATAGTCGACTCATATGCGAAAGTGATTTTGTTAAAAAATTAGTGTCGCGAAATCCACAGTATCCGCAGTAACCATGGCGCCTTCAGCATCAAAGCCATATTTTGCTATATTCAATGTAGCTAAAGAAATGCTTATATACCTATGAACTTAAAAAAAGACTATCAAGAAAAAAAAGGTTACGTTGTATATTCGAGGATGGTTAACAAGAAGGCATTTAGGTGCAATGAAGTTAGTCTCTGAATTAGCAGATGAAGATCCTGAGAGCTATAAAAACTATTTTCGAATGAGTGAAGATAATTTTGATTTTTTACTGTAGGTGTTTCGGGTCCCAGAGACACCCTTGTCGCTGATATTCATTAATGAAATCTATATTTTTATCTGTACTCCATCGTTGGTTTGCCATTTTCAATGCTCGAAGCGCGCGCGAACTGAAAATACACACGTCCGCACAGCGCAGGCCCTTTCGCGACATTAGTTTCCCGTAGCGTCTACACTATGAAATTAGTTGCATGACACTAATTTCACCAAAAAATCGCGCAGGGCACGAAACTAATTTGCATGCATGAAATTAACGAATTCATTACGAAAGTATTAAATTACACGTGAAACTGTTGGTAAAACTAATGTCACGAAATTAATTTCATGCCACTAATTTCGTAATGTAAATTCGCCTTTATGGTAATGGTGATTCGGACAAACATATGTGCGACCAGCAGGTTTGTTTGCTCTTTGTGTGAGTGCCTATTATGTATACATGTATATTTAAACGTATATGTATGTCAGTCACTGGTACCCATACCACAGGGAATCGTAATTTGGGGTCGGAAGACCGTACGTGATTGGTTCCCACTCATTTATTATTATTAAAACAAACACGTCAAATTAATAAACCTGCGTAACCACTGATGTTATTGTTACTCCATACGTATGATAATCATGTTTATTTCCACCGTAAAGCAGTCACGCGTTCCGACTTGAAGAATGAGACAGCCGATATCCATAGTAATAAAATAGACGCGAGTGTGAGTTTGTTTGTTACGTTTTCACGTCTCAACTAGTCAACGGATCATCCTAACTTTTTATTTATTGCTTAGATGGGTACATGGCATCACGGCTTATCTGGTATTAAATGGTTACCGGAGCTTAGAGATATCGACAACGTCAATGCCACCACTAGCTTGAGACATGACTCTAAGTCACAATTTTTACAGTACAACGGCTGTCCCATCCTTCAAACCGAAATGTATTACTGCTTCGCGGTAGAAGCCCGGTCATCGTTTTCGTCGAAGCCGTCGCTTGTGACGAAGGGCTCGAAGAGTAACTTAACCCTCAGACACAGCCCACTGAGTTTCTCGCCGGATCTTCTCAGTGGGTCGCGTTTCCGATCCGGTCCGAGGGCCAGTGTTAGCGATACTCCGGTTTGAGCCTCGTGAGATAACCTACACCTCAAGGATAAGCTGAAGTAGCCTCTTAAGACTATCAGCATAGGTATAAAAAATATATGTGTTGTCGTGGGGCACCGGATAGTAAAGAAGTTCCTTATTATAAAAATATTAATTTTAAGTTCTATTCGAGGCATAAAGAAAATAATTATTCGGGTATACATTTTTTATTGTGATTTTTTTATTGATAAAAATAAATAAAAAACTACTTCACAAAGTTATCAACTTTATTTTATTCACAATAATTTAAAAAAATATATAATAATAATATACTAAGAAACAGCTATTTATATGAATAATAATAATAACCGTCATCACGTAGACTATACATTAGACACCGTATAGCCATCATACTAAAACTATACATCAATAATAAAAGTCTTACGTTACGGACGTTTTTTCCCGGATAAGGTACCCCTCCGTATCGTTCCATAAGGAACTTCGTTCCAAAAAAATATATCTTTAAAATAAAAATAATCTAAACTGTTTTTGAATTACATAAACTACACATTAAAATAAACCGATGAAGTTTGCTTTAAAATGGCAAAAACACCCAACCATCTATCAAAGTACAATCTTGATCCCTCTTTAAGCATCTGTACCGAATGCTTTTAGAGCCGCGAACCAGCAAATAAAGACTGGCTCTGGTGAAAGGGCAACGATTTTGGAAACTCTAACGAACTCTTCCAATTCGTACAGTAGCGTATTCGGGAATTTAGGATATCCATAATAAGTAGTAAATAACTGGGAACACATCACGCACGGTCACCCGACCCCAAATCAGGATTTCCTATGTTATGGGTATCAGACTGATGTACATAGTTATATACGTTTAAATATATATGAGTAGGCTGTTGGTTCCATGGTGTTTATAAAATAATGACGTCATCGCCACTGACGCCATTCTCTTCATCACTATAACTTCCTTCCATACTGACAGTAATTAAAACTCACTTCTCCACAGAATTCTATATAATTAAATTTCAGGTTACCACGGTAACAACAGAGAGCTCCACCTCCAGCTGTCAACACTTTAAATACGAGTGACTATTGTCGCACAACACATTCCGTCTCGAGCAACCGAACGAAGCGGAGCTCCCTGTTGTTATTCATTGGAAAAGTGAGTCTTAGTTCATTGTCACTATGGAAGGCAATGACAACAACTAACAGTGTGGCGCCATTAGCTGGAGTCATCAGTCTCTGACGTCACCGCTCACTCCGTGATATATACTTGCTTTCGTACACCAGTAGAGAAGATTCAATTTAGGACGAACAATAATGTACCTTGGTCAGCCCCCACGACCCCCCGCTAAGTACGTTCCCTCGAAACGTATCGTAAATCAGCTAAGGTAATAACGTCGGTGGATTTACGCGCCACATAGGTACCTCAACCCTCTGATATGGGGGTAAAAGGTACCCGTTTACCGTACTTTGCATAAATAGTCCTATTTGCGATTCCCTTTATTTGACGATCCAATAAGGTCGGTGGATCGCCATCATGGCGGTGTTATCTCTGTCTACGCAGTATCAATGTTTGTTTTTTCACACGTTGTGGCACAGTTGTGGGTAGGTTTATTATTTTTTTTGCAATGAAATGTAAATGACGAAATTTAGTGAAGTGAAGTGTAGTGACTCCAAAGTAATGAACATTTTCCAAATAAGACATGGCCTAAAGGTCTATGTTACCAGGTCATAAAAAAAACAATAAAATGTACAGACTTAGTTGATTTTAGAGGTTGTACTATTTGTGCGTGGTTTTAATTTAACAATTTTATTTTTTTGATATGTAATATTTTTTATATGAATAGGTGATTAGCATTAGGTATAATAATTGAACGAAATTAGATATATATTATGTAGTCTAAATCTAATAGAAAATGGGAATAAAATCAACGTTAATTTATTAAATGACGATTATTTGGAAAGAAGTGTATAAAACTTGAATTCAACTGTCCGGGCTTTTTCTTCTGCAGCTCGTCTTTAACTGGTTCCTCAAGGAGGTCGTGTTCATGTTGTGATATAATTTACTGTTTTATGAACCACTATAGTTTGAAACCCGTTATTTCATTAAAAGCGGTTCGCCAGCAGAATCAATACAAAAAAAAAAAAAAAAACCTACAATCATGTAGATTTATTGAACACTGTTAATCTAATGAAAGAACAAAATTAATTAAAACAAAAACAAAAATAATTAATTCGCATTAAGGAATGTTTATTTTTCCTTTTTTGTTTATTGACCAATTCTGAGTATCGTTCGAAATTTCAAATTGAAATCGTATCTCATTTGGAAGTTACTTCAGAGTCAATTCCAAATGGCACCCCCAAGATATATTGCCTAAATCGAACTAGTAAAATGAGTTTGATTAGCTTTATACTCAGATTTAGATGAGGCTAAATTACGATATTTTTATTATAATTTTATTACATTTAAAATTTAATTTAAAACTATGTCAGATAGACTTTATATTCGTCTGCTAGTTTTTTTTTATTGCTTAGATTGGTGGACGAGCTCACAGCCCACCTGGTGTTAAGTGGTTACTGGAGCCCATGGACATCTACAACGTAAATGCGTTACCCACCTTGAGATATAAGTTCTAAGATCTCAGTATAGTTACAACGGCTGCCTTACCCTTCAAACCGAAACGCATTACTGCTTCACGGCAGAAATAGGCTAGGCGGTGGTACCTACCTGCGCGAACTCACAAGAAGTCCTACCAACAGTAAATATAGATAGACTTTATATTCATTTGCTTCCGAAGCAAATTTGAAACCATATTTTTGCATTACTGGGTGGACGCGCTCACAGCCCACTTGATGTAAAGTGACTACTGGAGCCCATAGACATCTACAGCATAAATGTCGCAACCCAGATATGAGTTCTAAGGTCTCACTTTTAACAGTACAACGGCTGCCCCACGCTGAGAGCTATACTGAAATGTTAAGGGTAATAATAATAATATATTTTTATTGTTATGTAAAAGCAAACGATCTCACGACCCGCCTGGTTTTAAGTGGCCCGAGTCCACGAAAATCGGAACCGAAAATTCTCCACTCTTAAAACATAAAGACGAACACTCATACTATACTATATTAAATATAATACAACTAAAAAATAACTATAGGATCGTCCATTAATAAATTAAATATCTTTGCCCTTTCAAGACTGGAAACTGAATTAATTAGATATTTCCATAAAAACTAATGTTAAGGGTTGTTTAACTCGCCGGAAATTAGCAACGGATAGGGCTGTAAGGATTTTTGTGTTGCTCAAATTTAGCTTAGATCATCATAATAATATAAATATACTTAAAATAAGTTTAGTAAAAATTTAGTAACAAAAGTATAGTAATATTAAAATGAAATTTACTAAAATATTTATTCGAAAGCTATACCCCGTTTGATCTATTTATTTATTATTTCGTAGACGGGTCAACGAGCTCCTGGCCTACCTGGCGTTAAGTGGTTACCGAAACCCATAGACATCATTACAATGATAATGATGACGGTCTTGGAGATCCTCTACTAATCTACACAAAAAGACTAATCTACCAGTAAACCTAATTCAAGACACATAATTCCTTTACCTTTTTAATAGAATTAAAACCTTTTTCGACTTTAAAAAAATCGTTTGACGTAACACGCATATTTTGAAAATTATTGACGTTTGTTGAAAAGTATCTGTCGCGTCTTGTTAATGGTAAGCAATGTATTACATACTTAATTTTATAATATTTTGAGATCTGCTAATTATTTATAAACTAGCATTTTCTTTATTTAGAATACGTGAATCTCAATCATGTGTATCCCTAGACTAGTTACACGACTACGTTACGGGTTACGGATTCCTAAAAATAAAACCTAAGATCGAAATTAAATTCTAGAAACAATGTAATGGCCAAAAAAATGAAACTGAAACCAAAATATTACTATATTGTCGTCAGTCCTCTTCAGTACGTGAAAATTCTTAAAATTGACTATAACGTTTAGTTATAGAGTCTTTGTAAGATTTGCAAGAAAATCGATATAAGTAATTCCAAAGGGCAGCGTCAAATTACGAGCAGTCACCAATTTTGGTCCAACGCTTATTCAAATTTTAATATTTTCTCTCGATCTATCAATTATATCCAGTTGTAGAAATCTATATCGATATTCACTTTATTTTTCTTCGACACGTGTCCACCCAATGCTGAGTGTAGATCTCTTCATATGAACTCCATTTAAGTCTCTTGTCCTTGTTGCTTCATTATTAAAATTAATTTAATAAATCGTAAGTGTACATTTAGAAGGGATTGCTTCAATAGGGTATGCAGGAAAATTCACGAATTGTCGAGTTTGAAGGACATTTCAATTGCTATTTCTCGTCAATACGAATTAGACCATTTATCCAAATGACGAATGTGCAGTCTTAAGTAATTCAAGATCAATTGTCGAAGATATAGTGTTCCAATGTTTTCAATTTCGCATAGGCATTGAGCAGGCGGGATTAGCCCTTTGTTGTGTAATTTTTAGCAGAAAAGCCATTCGTGCTTGCTAAATTAAATTCAAACATATAAGTATATACATATATGTGGGATGGTATGGCAAAATCTAGTGGATATTTAGTTAAACAACAAAATCTTTTATTTAAAAAAAAAACTATTTAAAACATCGCCACGTCAATTGGTAATTGTCATTTATATTTATTATGTCAAAATAACATTAGTGTGTTCTTTGCTACAACGATAAGTCTACTTCCGTTCTTCATTTTGTGCAGTATTCTATTTTGTGTGAAATGGTTTTGCTAAGGCACTTTGTCCAACTTCTTAAAGTCACCTTTCTCTAACTTCTTGTAACCTTCTTTTTTAATTTCTTGTAATCGACTTTGACCTCTTCCTTCTCAACAACAATTGCACAAAGTGGTATCTTTTCCATTATAATTCCATTTCTTGTAAACTTAACTTCGAATTCACGCAGTATGGGGTTGCCAATGATCAGCTTTACAGTTATTATATCATCTTCCACAATGTAAAATTTCATATCCGTAACACCATCATCAATCTGTAGCGGAGTAGTAAAAATACCTTTGATAACTACGTCTTTGTTATCAATACCCGTAAGACCATCTGAATTTTTGTCATAATGTTCGATATTATTTTCAATTTTATTCAAATTCTATTTGTATAATAAGATTCGCGTCATTTCCTGTATCCATTAAAGCCACCATCTCTGTTCCATTCAATAACACTTTCTTTTAAGGGATTTTTTCTTCTTCATTTTTCCTCTGAATAATTAAAGACTTTTTAGCCTCATTCGTACATTCGTTTCCCTTGTGCCCGAATTCATTACACTTAAAGCATTTAATGCTTTTTGTACAGCCGGGGAATTGATGGTCTAAGTCACCACAGCTGTAGCGTCTTTTAAAATACAGTTTCTTGATGGCGATGTGCGTGTGATAGTTTATGCCTATGTATAGGTATAGATATATGACACAAATAATGTTGGTAAATTAAGTAATAATATATTGATAGTTTATGTCTATGTATAGATATAGATATATAACACAACGCAAATAATGTTAGTAAATTAAGTAATAATATATTTATAAATAATTGCCGTAAATACAATTTCAAATTAAAGGCAACGTTCGAGCGATGACAAACAAGTATGACTCATAGTTGTTTGTCACCTCCTACAAAAGCCCCTGCGCCGACCAATCTCGATTCATTCTCGGTTGAGACGTCGGGCGGTGCGGAGCGCTCTCTCTGGCTTGATACTGTGTATAAATGTGGACATTGTGAATTAAAAGATAAGTATAATAATTATTACGTTATTAAATAAATATTATTATGTATGTAAAATGTTTCTATTTGCCATTTATTATAAATAAATGAATATACAATAATTATTACATAATGGCATTCCTGATAAAATAACTGTGTTGAACTATGCTTTAATATACAATTCAACAAATATATAGTATAGAATTACTAAATTGCTAATTCTTAGGTTGTTGTTAGATAAAATTGCTATTACGTGCATCTGCACTTACTTGCGGAACTGCTTGGCTATATGATAGTGTATTTATTTTCCTCCGAAAATGACCGTATGCGCCCAGTTTCTTTCGATAACCACTGTAAATGTCTAGTTTCTTTCGAATATCTTTCAGATCTGTAGCTCCATATAAAATTGCTACGTATTCCATTAAAGCAGCATTATCTACTCTTCCATGCAGTGCTATTTCCTTCATAACTAAAAAGTGTTGTTGTATAGTTTCATCATTTTTTATCTTTCGTGAAATCTATGCTTCTTGTGAATCTTAGCACTATTCCTTAGGGCCAAATTCTTCAATAAGAACTTCCTTCAAAGTAGAATAGTCTTTAACTCTACCAATAGATCTTAAAAACAGCTTTGCTGTCCCATCCAATAGTTTCTTTGCATAGATCAATCTTTCCACTTTGGTCCACTTCATCAAATCAGCAACATCTTCAGATTCATCAAAAAACTCCGAAATCGGGTAATTATCATCTCCAGTGAAAGGTGTCATGGACTGCTCCAAATCACAAAACGAGATGTTGGATGAATATAGTATAGATTTTTGTGCAAAAAAAAAAATAATCGTCTCGTTGAACTCGTAAATAGTCGTTTATGATTTTCAAAGTAAGTCTTCTTCTTAAGTGAGCTTAAGTAAATAATCTTAACTAATCTTCATAATAAGTTTGCATAAAATAACGTTACAAAAGACTTAATCAATAACGTTATTCTTATACGTCTCGAAGTTTTTGATGCACACGAAAAACGCGCCGTTAGCGGTCAACTTATCTCTGTAGAAATTTGTTAATCTACTGATTTATCACCGAACAGCATCCTGAGCAGCACCCTGAACGGCATCCCGGACGAGCCCCCAAAAAGAAAGACGTTGGTGGATATTTATTCAAACAACAAAAAAATTATTTAAAAAAAAAATACTATTCTTAACATCGCCATGTCGACTGATGATTGTCATTTATATTTTCTTATGTTAAAATAACATTAGTGTGCCAGTGTGAATTGACTAAAAAGTACTAATTGTCCCACCACTTAAATGTGATGCGAAAAATAGTGGACTTTAATACTGAAATCTTTATTTGAAAAAAAAACCACTCGGAACATGACATCCGATAACTGACATTGACATTAATCTTTTTTTTTTAAAGATAATGTCACCAGTGTAAACCAATTAAAAACTGTAAAAATAGCATGCAACTTATAACTAAAAAATACCGATCTTCCCATATCAATACATACATAGATATATCTACATTGAAATAAGATTATTTTACCGTATCAGAAGGGGTTTTTAATCAAATGTATTTTACTACAAGCAGCTCGATCCGGCTCCGCTTGTATCTGCAATAAAAATTTCAACGATATTTGACGTTGTTTTGTTTTTTAAAATAAAATAACACTTATTGCGGAGTAACTATAACGACACTTTTTGTAAATAATAATGTGTTCTACAAAGTCGTAGTACATTATTTTATTCTATCATCAATAGTTTTCGCAGGGCACGCGATATAAAGAATATTTTAGGTAAAATTACACCTCGGGTTACATTATTGGAGTTTTAGTAAGGATCCCTAATTTTTTTCAAAAAAGATAATAGCCTATGTCAATCGGGAATAGTGTAGCTTTTAAGCAGTGAAAGAATTTTTCAAATCGGTTCAGTAGTTTCGGAGCCTATTCAATACAAACAAACAAACAAATCTTTCCTCTTTATAATATTAGTATAGATATAGATGTCCGTTATTTTGAATTTTAATTAATTATCGTTTTAGGATGTTCCAACCAGAGATGTTTATGACGAGATAAATGTATTACGAATTTACCTTCTAAATTCATTTTTATCCAAACTCAACAACATTGTCTTTCTTTGTTATCTATAACTGAATCCCACCTAAGACGGACACAGATACGTAATCGGATATAAGCTGACCACGTAAATTCGCCCTTTAAAGGAAAAATATTTTTACAGAGTTATTTTTATAATAATCGCGGTTTTTTTTTTAGGAAACTAGGTGTATTTCAATCGCGCAATCATCCTTATTAACATGTCGGTGAGTTGCGTGACGAATTACCATAAAACACAATCTAATTAAAAAATTGATTAATGTGGGAAAGCAGGAGTCATTACTTTCGCTGTCACTGTACCTATCAATGTCTAGAGCATGCCAATGTTTTGTCAATGATTGATTTATATTGAAATATTCTAGAACACAATCGAATTAATCTAGGTAAAAGCAAAAATGTTAATTTTACAATGTTTCTACAAACCGCTTCGTGATGGTTATACATACTGCATGTAATTAATTAGCCTAGAACAATTTGTTTGTTCTAGGATACAGCAAGGAGTATTCTTTATTGGCTGTGGCTTTTTGCTTTATTTAAATTTTGGTACACCTTGAGTTTGGACGAGTTTGGCTCTTTAAAGCCACGGTGAAGGAATAACATCGTGTAATAAAAATGAAACCCGCAAAATTATAATTTGCGTAATTACTGATGGTAGGACCTCTTGTGATACATACTGCATGTAATTAATTAGCCTAGGACAATTTGTTTGTTCTAGGATACAGCAAGGAGTATTCTATAATGGCTGTGGCTTTTTGCTTTATTTAAATTGTGGTACACCTTGAGTTTGGACGAGTTTGGCTCTTTAAAGCCACGGTGAAGGAATAACATCGTGTAATAAAAATGAAACCCGCAAAATTATAATTTGCGTAATTACTGGTGGTAGGACCTCTTGTGATACATACTGCATGTAATTAATTAGCCTAGGACAATTTGTTTGTTCTAGGATACAGCAAGGAGTATTCTATAATGGCTGTGGCTTTTTGCTTTATTTAAATTGTGGTACACCTTGAGTTTGGACGAGTTTGGCTCTTTAAAGCCAAGGTGAAGGAATAACATCGTGTAATAAAAATGAAACCCGCATAATTATAATTTGCGTAATTACTGGTGGTGTGTACTTGTGAGTCTGCGCGGGTGGGTGCCATCACCCTGCCTGTTTCTGCCGTGAAGCAGTGATGCGTTTCGGTTTGAGGGGTGGGGCAGCTATGCATGGGACCTTGGAACTTGTATCTCAGGGTGGGTGGCGCATTTACGTTGTGGATGTCTATGGGCTCCAGTAACCACTTAACACCAGGTGGGCTGTGAGCTCGTCCACCCATCTATGCAATAAATAAACAAAATATAACTGCCGGGGCGAGTGTATAGCACAGCACAAGCATGGAAACGCGATGGTGAATTAAAGAAAAGGTGCATTGCGCATATATTACGGTATATGTAACCAAAGTTTTGGTGACGTAATAAATTTTAGAACACACCCGAAAATCTAATGTCTTTATATCCCGTGATTTTCGTACTCCAAAGATTTTTCGAGAGCGTTTTCAAAATGGGAACATAGCAATGACAATTTTTATTTGATTAGTTTGTGTTGATATATTAAAATTTTAAGTAATATGTAGTTATTAATTTATTGTTAATGAGAAAACATCATTATACGTATCATTGATTCTGATTGCAAAAGAAAATGACAACAGTGCTAATTCACCAATTTTTTTTTTTTTTTTAAACAAACAGGTATTTTTTATTCAAACGTCAGAATTAGATTATGATTTAAGACATGTTATTGAAATGGGTCATCTATATATTAATAGGTGAAGCAAAAACTTTGTATCCCTTTTTACGAAAATTGCACGGACGGAGGAATATGAAATTTTCCACACTTATAGAGAATATAGAGAAGAAGTGCACAATGCTAATATTTTTTTTAAAATAATGCATAAAAGATACATTAAATCAATAAAGAAAACATTATACACACTACATACCATGTATTTGACGCACACACGCATGCATACTATTTATTGTCAAACTTTTGTGCTTGACGTCTGTGGTCAAATTGAGAATAGATTAAATATTGTTTGTCTTTATTAATATTTTTTATAGTGTAGCCTTGGCGAAATTTGTGATTATAGAAGTATAAAATACAATCATAATAGTGTACAAACTTATTATACAATTCCAATTAATTATAGTCGAATTTCGACTACTGCGGGACCTCTAGTAACAAATTATTCAGTCATGCTAAATCTATTATTCTGCTAAATTGCGATTGTTTTTGAAAACATTTTGTTGCGCTATTGGTATGACTCACTTTTTATCTAACATTAGTTTGAGAGAACTGATTGCACCAAACAATTCATTATTTGGTCACACATTGATATAAACCATGATAGTTTTTTTTATGAATTTTGGGTAAACTACTATCAACTGCGAACTATTTTAAATCTTTAAAGAATACTATCATCAGCAAAACAATAGCAGTTGCTTTCAAAATAACCATTAAAGTCTTTTCTCAACTCTGGCTTGGCCGCGAAAAATCAGAAACGAAACGTTCGCTTGAGTAATAAACTCGATTGAGGCTTAGCTGAGGGCAAATAGAGCTGGATAATTGGAGTTTATTGAAGGCTAGGTCGACTTTGGCTCTGATTTTTAATCCAGACGAAAGCGGGATGGGACTGTGAGTGGTTTTTCGTATTCGTACGATATTTATGTTAAGAGGGTCTTAAAGAATGTTGGTTACAATGGTTGGTTGGATTGACGTTGCATTAAATCATTTTTATTTGTGATAAGGCGTATAATAGGCCATACGACTGTTTTTGCTACCACGATGCAATTGGGTGTCCTAATTTGAAGGGTTAATTATTATTGTAAAATATAATTGAGGATTCGAATTCGTGTCTCAAATTGATTGCAATCACATCGTGATATCTATGGACTTCGGCTAGTACCAGGCACCCAAAAACTTTGCTACCCACCAATGCAAAAGCAACAAAAACCCCGCAGGAGGTTATATTATAGTTGTTAAATAAAAATAACAGTGTTTTAATTTAATTTAGTTAAGTTAAGGCAATTCCACTGTTATCCAAAAGATTGGGTCGATTATTGATGAGTTCGAAATTTAATATACCCCACTGAACGGTCAATTAGTTCTTTTGTCGTCTATTTTATGTACGTATGAGAATGGCCAATTCGTTTCTTGTCGTCTAGTTCGCGGCCGTCTTTTAGGAAGTCAAAAAAAGTACTGCCCGCGGCTAATCACGTACGCCCTCGTTCTATTTCTCCCTTTATTTTTGAAGTATTGTCAAGTATCTGTCTTAGTCTGTGTCGAGTCGTTGTAGGTCTTATGACCTATCAAAGAGGTTGCATGTCACGACACCCACCACGCATTTCTTTTTTTTTTAATTGAAGGATTCCTGGTGGCCCGAAGGCCTTTCCAGTTCCACCAGGACAGGTGAGCGAGCAAAGGCTTAGCCAGGTGAGGTGGGATTTGCTAACAGCTGCCCAGGCGCCTCCGAAGGAGACCTAACAACTCAAAACCAACTGCTTCACGAATGAATACTACCGGATTAGAATCGCGACCTGCTGAGAAGATCCGGCGAGAAACTCAGCGGGCTGATGCATGGGTTAGGTTGCACATCGACCTTTTTGTCGAGTTCGACGAGTACGGTTACCGAGCTCCCTAAGTCTGCTCCTAGTGTTAGCGCTGAAGGCGTTTAATGCAAAGGTTTTTGGATCTCATGGATCCATAAAAATGTGTCTAGGGCGTGGACGGTGACTGGCTCCTGTGTGATCAGGATGCGGGGCGATAAGATGATTATCATGAGGCATAGCTTTATCGAAGTACCGTTCCGACGCTGACTTCATGTATATCCGGATTGATTCGAGGCCCAGTTCGTCGTGTGGGTCAACGATCCTTACGAACCACGGAGCTCCGAACCCCGTATTCCCTAAATGTGGGGTAATGATGCGGAGATACAACCTTCTTCCCCAAAATATGAGAACCGTCTGGGCGCTTTGCCCACTCATTGTACAATTTTTCACGTTTGTTTATAAATAAAGAATGTTTGATATCAATGTCCACTACAATAACATTTTGCCAGTACTTAATACTTTAGTTCGAAGTTTAGGGTAATCTAATTCAAAACGTTATTCGCACTCAGGTCTCCACTCAGATGTCTGAACCATTACTTCGTGATAACAGGATTAGCAAACTTAAATAGCATCCAAAGTGCAGTTAACCGTAGATTACGCTTATCATCAGTTTCCATTGGTATGTTAAGCTGCCTTAATTGATAGCAGGTAGGTATATCTGCTTTAGGAGCTCTGAAGTGGAGCTGTCTAGTAATTTGTATTTTAAAATTTTGTAACAAAACGAATTTCGTTTTATTTTTGTCATCGCTGAAGTTTTTGGAACGAAGTTCCTTAAGGGACGATACGGGGGTACCCTAACTGGGAAAAAACGTCCGTAACATAAGATTTTTATTAGTAATGCACACAGTGTACGACTTAACTTTGTAATAACGTACAAAAAATATCATTTTTTTATCATTAATTGACCACGATCTCAAAGCGTTCGTTTGCGCAATACGCTAACTCTTATGCAAACCACGGTGAATGAAGTGTACCACAATAAGTTCGCACATTACCGAATGACCGTGTGTTGTTGCGAAACCTCGAGATTTATTTTCTTTATACCTCGAATAGAACTTAAAATTAATATCTCTATAATAAGGAACTTCGTTCCTATCCGATGTCCCACGACACCACACATTTTTTTTAACTTTTTTTTTTTTTCCTACCTAAGCTGATAGCCTTGAGAGGCTATTTCAGCGTAGCCGTGGCTAGTAGGTGAGCTCACGGGGCTCAAACCTGATGCTCCTTTTTTAAACTAATAATCTATTTTCACCCTTTAAACAGAAACGCATTACTGCTTCACGGCAGAAGTAGGCATGGTGGTGGTGCTTACCCGTATCAGTTCCCAAGGCGCCCTACCACCTGTAGGTATTAGTGACAGAGGTGATTAAAAAAGGGACAACATGACGCCACTGTGTTTAATGTATTGAGTGTAAGTCAGGTTTTTGAGAGTTTTTTAGTAGTTTGTTGAGGGTAAGTGTTATTTTTGTTTCAATTAGATTTTGTTTGTGTTTAACCCAAAAAGTTTCTTCTCGGCCGCATTCATCAGAACCTGACCGTAATCGGCTTGATTCTGTTGCCAATAGATAATGCGGTAGATAGAAATGCAAAAATGGCCTGTTTTTTGGTAACAGGAAGACTCAAAGTACTGCCACTGGTCTCTATATCTGTTATCTAAATAGCCCGATCATGGGAGCATGATGACATATTTTAAAGTAAGATGCAGAGCGCAGACGATATTTGAGACTTTAAAATTTTGGCAACACGGTAAAGTTTGGAAACGCAGGTTAAATAAGTATGAAACATGTGAATTCTTGTTATCCAAATCTTCAATTCGCTCGAAAAAAATTTTAATGCATTTTGACGGCGTAAACTTCAGCATAATATTTATTTGTATATAATTTAAGGTAGGCTTAGCGGTAGCCAGTGGCTTGGCTCTGCCCCTGGCCTTGCTGACGTCCATGTGCGATGGTAACCACTTACCATCAGGTGAACCATATGCTCGTCTGCCTGCTAAGGCAATAATAATAAAAGAAATAGGCGAAGCGTCAGCTTCACACCTATTTTATGTTTTTTATTATACGATGAAAAAGCGGTGACATGTGATGAAAGATAAGTGTGAAAAAATACGACTACATATTAAGTATTAGAAATGTATTAGAAATTTTAAGAAGGTTTTCAGCCAATCCTACAAAGTAGGAATCTCAAGCGCCCAAAGTTTAACGTTACTCAAATAAAACTAGCCATAGATGCACGCTACCGTCACTATTTAAGCGCCGTCGAAAATAAAAACGAAATCTCTGTTGTGGTACACTGTATCACGACTCTACAAGCTCTCTCAATTAAAAGTTGACACTGGTATCATTTATGGATTTGTCAACTGCAAAAACGGACCCAACGCTTGCGAGTTGAGAGGTCATTTTTCTTTTGACTACAAACTAAATTAGTCCTTTTACTTTTGAAGAAAGGATTGATATCGACAAACAGATTCGGTTGCCTTTAATCTGGTGCCGGACGCTTTTCTCACGTCCCTTTAATGGAATGGAAAAAATAAACTTTGCAAATAATCATCTATTTTTCAATAAAAACTACCGTACATTCAAACCGCAATGCGTTTTCTTAACATGTTATTTGTAATGTTGTATGATGAGTTTGTTATTTTAAGCTCTAGAAATTCAAGTTATTTCACTCTGAAACTTAATCCAGGTGGATTGAAGCATATTCTGCTTAGTTAGTTGTGTTGTGACTTATACTAAAAAGTTGAATCTAGTATGTATACTGAATAGAAATAATAGCGTTGTAGGGGGTAGTAGATTAATAGAACATAATTATTTTAGAATATTTTTTTGTTTGTTTTCATTTCGATATTTACTATGTGGTTCATCACACAGGCAGCTCCGCACCAAATTCTATGCATTTTGGATTTTGACTTCGACTCTATCCTACAGCGCGCGTTTTGGTATGTTTGATCGTAAAAATAGCCTCCACTCAAACGTCCCTCCAAACGGTCCTCACCGGAGTGGAGTAAATGAACTGTTCCTCAAAACACAAAACAGTAGACTTGAGGAATATTGTTATGGTCGACTAAAAATACCAAATTCGAGTAAGTTTTGGAGGAATTCTCGAGGCAGCCTCGGCTGAGATAGAGTAGAGGAATATTTGAGGAAATGTCTCAAGACATCTGGGTGTGAGTCTGGGTCTGTGAGTATCGGTGGAGACTCGTGTTGTAGTATTTATATTACATCGAAATAAACTCTTCTGTTGAAGTTAATAATATAATATTCCGATATGCGACAAGAATGAGGTTAAAAGTTAACTTGTATCACCTATATATTTCTGATGACTAAAAAATAATACAATGGCTATAAAAATATATAAAAACAGGAAACAACGATTAATAACATTAAGTATGTAGAATAATTTACCGTTTTACAAACAAACTAAATGATTTCCGAATTCAGCTGCCGGCTTGTGTCAATTTGGCTTTGACGAGATTGAACCGGATTTAACCGGATCTCATTACGAGGGTGTCCGGGGGTGGTTACGAACCCGTTATTGCATGTGCATGTAAATGTGTTTACCTGTTTTGAGGCTCGGGAATTCAGGGGATTTATCCTCGTTAACAGTCTATGTAGTTTGCTGCTAATAATTTATCGAATAGTTTTAATGGGAATACCAGATTTGCCAAAAATATTCAACATTTATTATATTACGTTGCACTGAATTAAGTGGGAAAAACTCTTTACAAATTTTCTCCACGGCGATGCACTGGTTCTATATTTTTGGAAGGAAGTTTTTGCGAGGGCGAGTATCGCTAAAAGATGAACAAAAAGAGGGGCAGTCCGAGGCCAGGTTATGAGAAGTAGACGTACCTGCCAACCCGTCGCTAGCTTCTTACAGGCTGCAGAATTCAACGTCACTGCTGGACGACGCGTAATGGCGGCGGCTGGCCTGACGACTTGACACGGCACTCTTCTAAATTGTTTGTTCCTAAAACTGGTATACCACTCGCGCAACGATGAGTATGGTCGTCAGTAAGAGTTTGTAATTTAATAGAAAAGTAATAAAAGTCCATAAAAATATTTAGGTGAAAAAACAAGCGGCGTGTGCGTCTTCTTTTTTTGATCTTCTTATTTGTTTTTTTTTTATAACTGGCCATGCCATCGATGCTGCGGATAGCACATGTAGATAATAAAAAATTAAAGTCACAATTCTGGACTTCACACTGAAATGAATTTGGTAAAGCTGTGTGATATAAGTTATGTCGAAAAGCAAAGAATCAACGGTCATCTTTAGTCATCTTTATTGGATGACCAAACGGAAAATTAAATAGTTTCATTATTGCACTCCTCCTCCCTGAGTTGCATTCCTCAGGTCCGAGGGTCGTGACCATCTCCTCCCATTATCTTTCTCAGGATGCAGTTTCACTATCTTCCTCTAATTTTTCATTAATACGGTCCAAATGACGAGGTCGAAGATATGAATCTCAGGGATTGCATTTTGTATTGTGTCTGAAAGGTGGAGAATGATGATTCCATGATTGATACTTCATTGTATCTTAATATAAAAATTTTGATGATCTGCTCTGAAAATATGAACTAATTCATTTTTATCTTTGAAACATTCTTGCCAAAGAATATTCTTATGCCAAATATGTAGGCACTAAGGATCATATCCAATTTTGTTACCAATAATTTTCTCTTGGAATATACATACATTTGTATAATGTTCTGAATTACTATAGTTTTGTTTGCAATAGGCCTTGCAAAGATCTGAATCTATTTCATTGTCTTATTACTGAATATATAACAATATGTCCATATTTGTATTTACTTTATCTGTTGTCTTCATCAGGAATGTAAATAATACTTATTTGTGTTTGGGTTTATATTCTATCGTATTGTAAATTTCAGCAAATAATTTAAATGTATGATGAATTCACGTTGCGACACGAATAAGGCAGCCGTCAAAGAAGCGCCAACTATGTTCTTTTTTAGTTTCTATGATATTATTTGAAGATTGGAGTATTTTGCCAAATATATTTAGAATACACATGTAGTTGGAAATATACCATTAAAATATCGAAGTTTTTACATTCCATACCTCAACTCGGACCTGAAGCTTGATATTATATTATATATTATTTTATGTCTTACTGTAAACCCTGTCGGTAATCCTTAAATAAATAAATAAATAAATATTCAAATTTGGCTTATAAAGCTTTTTCTCAAATTCGATTCAAATCAGTAGAAAAGACAACATGATTAACTATTCTTGATTACACCAAGTTTGTGTATGACGATTGTGTTTAATACTAGTTTCAGTCTAAAAGGTAGTTTTTTTTAATTCTCTTCTGAACGAAAAAGTAGTGACGACCCTATTTTGTTTCAAAAATATTTTGAAACCGGACAAATAATAATATTTCATTAACAACTTAGGCGTTTTTCAAGGACGCAGATGCTAAAAACTTAGGCGTTTTTCAAGGACGCAGATGCCAAAATCCATAGTCTGCGAATATGTGGTAAAGGAACTGTAAATGTGTACAATATTGATGGCTTATAAGGACGTACTTTAAATAATATTATATAATATGTATGATTTTAATATTTAGAGCACTGTATCAAATAAATTATTTATGAAATGTATATGACGGTAGTTTTAATGATAAAGACGTAAGATATTTGACACATGCTTGAATCTCGCTAACGAAATTTTCAAGATAAGTTAGCTTAAATAGAGGATTCGTATAATAGCATAGGGACCGTCGGCCGTCGCCCGTCAAATTCACCCGCTCGGTGCAAAATCTTCCTTTTGTCGTGACACGTAAATGTGTGTATTTTTGTAAAAATTGAATTAAAAACACTATGTCAACAAGACTAGTCGTACGCAAATTGAAAGGGATTTACTTAGTTTTTTACTTAATTTATTTTGCTGTCGTAGGCACGGAGCTTAGGAGAAAAATAAATTTGCCTTTGTAGAAGAAATGAAAATGATTGAATTTTTTAATATCGTGTCGATTGTGTTGAAAATTTCGTATTCAGAAAACATCATTTTAAACTACACTGTATTGACAGACATCTTAATTCATTTGCTATTTTCTAGTTGAGCTTGTTTAGAGTAGGTTTTTTTTTTAATTTTTTTCTGGCTTAGGTGGTTGGACGAACTCACAGTCCACCTGGTGTTAAGTGGTTACTGGAGCCCATAGACATCTACAACGTAAATGCGCCACCCACCTTGAGGTATAAGCTCTAAGGTCTCGTATAGTTACAACGGCGGCCCCACCCTTCATGCCGAAACACATTACTGCTTCACGGCAGAAATAGGCAGGACGGTGGTACCTACCCGTGCGGACTCACAAGAAGTCCTACCACCAGTAGTAGGTGTGTTTAAAGTATATTTTTTTTACATGCCCTTCTAAAAACCTCACGTCCCACCTGATATTAAGTGTTTATAGGAGTCCACCTTCTTCTCTGTCGTACACTCCTGGCGGACTGGTCGTAGTTATGCATTGTTTTATTGGTTGGTTGCGGTTTTGGCGGAGAATCCATCTCTATTTTTTTTTATTGCCCTTGTAGGCAGACGAGCATACGGCCCACCTGATAGTGAGTGATTACCGTCGCCCATGGACTTCAGCAATGCCAGGGGCAGAGCCAAGCCGCTGCCTACAAATTTGTGATATGCGTGAATAGTCAATAAGGGAACACTTCGTAGATGATTAAATAAAGTCTGTCCATTTTATGATTGATCAACCGCAAGAAAGTTGAAGACTCTTCCTTGAATCATTAATCGCACCAACGAGCTTTCGTTACGAATTATATATCCAAACATCTCAAGGATTCGTAATTGCACAATGGACGAAAATTTTAATTTTTAAGCTCTTTCAGGATGGAAACATTGGCTGGAGTCCTAAGATAATCGTAATGTGAATGTCGCCACCTAATTTGAGACACGCGGTACAAATGTCGATCATGTAATCGTCTGTCACATCCTTCAGAGTAGAACGCATTAATGGTTTCATCGCGGAAAAGATTCGTGAACATTTACTAAGTACGTGTTTCATTAGTTTCATATATATTTTAAGTTTTGTTGTAAGCGAATGTTGTTGTTGTAGTCTTTTTTTTTTTTTTTTTTTTTTTTTTTCNAAGAAACAAAACAATTAAACACTTCCAGGAAGACAGTTTGTCGGCAGATGTACCACGAACACAGAAATAACAAAAGGAAACAAAACAAATAAAAACTTCCAGGAAGAGCACTTAGTCGGCAGATGTACCACGAACACAGGCCGCGCGAACAATGGCCGGGCTAACAAAAGCCGGGCGAACAAAGGCCGGGCGATCGAGTGGTCGATGAGCACGTCCGCGCGTGACGGGTGCCTCTATCGGAATGATTGATGCTACGTTGACTCCGTTGCGCCGTAGAGTGTATCCTATCCAACGCCATTTCCGATGAGCAATGTCTTGCGCGATGGGATTTTGGTCACATTAAGTAACCGAATATATTCTAATTAAAATCTGTATGGTATTATTACAAATCACATCTAAAACCTTGAAAAACATGTCGTAGTTAAGAGAAAATTGCAAGGGTGATGAGAAAATTAAATTTAACTTGTCGGTACGTGGTTGCTCGCGAAGCTGTGTGTGTTGTAAACTAAATTTCGCTACAATGTGTAAACTTGTTATCCTAAGGGAGTTATCTTCCTCTGTCCATCTCTCCTTGGAACTTGAGTAATGAAGCCTAATGGGATTACTGCAGTGACCGGTCCAAATTGATTAGCATGCCATTACGGTTTTATGATATGCCGGTTATATTAGTGAAGGGGTACTATTATGGTCGTTGATGTTACATTCTTTGGAGCATGTTTATCGGAACTATTATAGGGTAAATGAGTCGGTGGGCTCCATTAGCGGTGCTTTTAGGGACCTCAACCATCAGTCACCGTCCTCGCTGAACCCGTCGCTTGCGTCGAAGGGCTCGACGACTAAATGAACCCACAGACACAGCCCACTGAGTTTCTTGCCGGATCTTCTCAATGGGTCGCGTTTCCAATCCGGTGGTAGATTCTGCGAAGCACTGCTCTTGCTAGAGCCAGTACTAGCAACACTCCGGCTTGAGTCCCGTGAGCTCACCTGCACGTCAAGGCGAAGTTGAAATAGCCTCTCAAGGCTATCAGCATAGGTAGGGGAAAAAAGAGTCGGTGGTGCAGTAGTTAGTGGCCTTGACTGTTTGTGCCGAGGGTAGCGGGTCACATTATGTGATGAGCAGGTTCGTTTACTCTTTATCTGGGAGTTTATTATCTATATTTGTATATATTTGAACGTATATAAATCCGTATATTTATCCAGTCTCTGGTAGATACCCAAGCCCAGGGTGTCCTAAATTGGGCCCGGTATTGAGCCCGTATTGAGAATAACTAACTGTCTTCTGTACAAGGCCCCTAACCCAGTAGGATAACGAAAGGTTCTTAAAGTGTTCAATATGCCACATGGCTCTTGTCTTATGGGCTATGTCTAAATATTTTATTAATTTGTCTTTTTTTGTGCCTTCACGATGCTCTCGTCGTGTGGAATGGTGATATCAACCAACACTGCTCGACGAGTATACCGATCTATTACCACAATATCGGGCTATCTGCAACAATGTATTATACCTATCCGTGATAATGGATAGGTCCCAGTAGCGCGAATCATTTTTAAGAAGTTATCGAGGTGTAGAACAGGGAGAGCTTAACCTATATTCTTGAATAGAATCCTCCAAAGCACTACTCAAACGCTCATAATCCTGCATACTTGCACAAACCTATTCTTGAACTTCGTCATTGTATTGTAATAACGGGGGTAACGATGTCAATTACCACACGGTTTTGCTGTGATTCGATGGGAACAGGTAGTGCTTCGTAGCGTAGTCGATCAAGTAGAGACTCGTCTAATAGGCTAAGCCGCTGGATAGCCCTCATCTGATCTGTCAGTCGTTGTGCCGAAGCATTCACTGCCGGGCACAGTATCTGAAAAATAGAAAGCATTCTTGAACGATACGCAGAAAGGTTGGTTTCTCCCTCCATAGCACCATAGTACGCTCGCATGTCATTATCATTTATATTTTCATTCCAACGCATGTGAGAGTATTATAATAATATAATAATTAATACTACTTTTTACGATTTAGTATCGTCCCTTTTATTGTTATTGTATTATTTATTTCTGTGTTTTAAAATACTTATCAGTTGATTTGTTATAAACCTTGAAAGTAATTACTACTGTTTATTACAAAATATTCATTTTTTTTCTCTTAATCCGTAATAAGCATTTTAAATACCTACTTTCATATGTACTGCATTATCTCGAATCGTTTCTTATTTTTACATTTTGCTCGTTCGAAACGCTAGAAGCCACCCTAATTCCTGTGTTCCATTTTGTACAACGGAATGGCTCTACGCTTAAGTGCAAGCACCCCTTTCTTATTTATTCTCTAGCGTATAAGCCTTTTCATTTCCTTGGCTCATAACAAGTAGTATTCACGCTGCGTATGGCAATCGTGTTAATATGTCCTCTCTTGATTCCACTGAAGATTATCCTCGTTGCCTTACACGAGCAGAAGTTCTTAAGACATTTCCATGAATGAAACAGATCAACCATCACCATGAGAATTCTTCCACTCACCTCGAGAGATGAGGCTAAAGTCTCATATGTATTCTTTAAGCGGCTGTTTTACCATTATAATTCAGAATGCCTTACGAATTGACTGTTGAAATGGTAGGTTACATGCGATTTCGTATTTAAGCAAATCGATAAATCAAACGGCTAGATTTTTAAACACGATGACATACTTTCACCAATATTCAATATTAGACATCAGTAGCAGCGTTAGAGTTCGTGACGTAGCAGGTAAGCTGCAGGATAGTCGTCTCCGATGGTACGGCTATAAACCGCAGGCCCCCAGGCTACGTCGGAAATAGATGTCTCAATCTCTACATACTAGGCCCAAGAAACGCTGGTTGAATGTCGTAAAGGCGGATCTGGAGGAGAATAACCTCACCCAGAAGGATGTCGAAGACCGGGAAAAGTGGAGGAGTTTAAGTAGGAAAACTAACCCTAGCACTAGACCGGCAAAATGCTAGGAAGAAGAAGAACAAGCGTATTTCAACTGCGGTTTGCAAAGACTGCGTCAAATGGCTTCATTTTTTTTTACCCGTAAGCTCTGTTCAAATTTGCAAACAAGGTATTTTTTTAAACAACGTTATCGTACGTAAGCCCTTTAAAAATGTTCAGCAAAAAGGCGCATCTCGTTTTCATGCTTCAAATCAAATAATTCAAATTACTCGATGCAAATCAGCATAAAAAATCCTTTCAAATCTACGCAGGAATTGTGATTTATCCCCAGAATACCAGCATCACTGATTGCCCTTCTAATCTCCTGGATTTATGTAGCGTAACGTGTATTAATTTTATGATCATTTTAGGACCGTTTCATTTTTTTTTTCAGTGGCTTTTTGTCGCAATTGACATTTCTAGAGGTAATTAGATTGTAAATTGTATCTTCCTTTTCTCCAGAGAATTGGGTCTCGTTGACTTTTTATTGTAAAAAAGGAAACCTTTTAACATTTTTTCTAAATATAAATGAAATAGCCTATGTTATTAGACTTCTATACATGCAATCGAACCCGGAAACATGAAGACAAAAAAGTTATTTAGGATGTCATTTAATACATCCCGAAGTTAATTAGAACACTGGAAAGGTTTACATTCAATTAAGATATGCACGGACCGGCTGTCGTGAAAGCCTATAATTGTTACTGTGTCATATTTCATGGAACCATAGGGGAGTAGGGTGTGTATTAGTTAATTAAACCCACCCTGGTGATGTAATTAAAGTAATGAGCGAAAAATGTTTTGGTGAGTTTCTTTCTATTTGGGGTTTGAATGTGTATTTTTTTGGGTATTGTCTTATTGTTTGAGTTTTTGCTAGTACTTATAATTAAGTGAAAGTTATACTGGAACTAAAGTCACTAAGAGGGGGCAAAGCCAAAAGCCAATCTTCTAAATTGAATTTTTACTTTCAAATTAACTTTTTTGTTTCGTATCAAAATGTATCTATTATCAGTTAAGCCCTACTATTACGAGTGTAATCACTGTTAGATGAGTGCTTCTATACACGTTCACATCTTGTTGCAAAGGGCTCTGCCGTCAAAATGCTGATAATTAGTGTGTAATGTAGTCATATAGTTTCAAAAGCCACTTAATCTTAGTGCGTTACCAACTAGATTCGTTTAAATTATCTCGATATAAGTTCTAAGATCTCAGTATAGTTACAACGGCTGCCCCACCCTTCAAACCGAAACGCATTACTGCTACACGGCAGAAATAGGCAGGGCGGTGGTACCTACCCGCGCGGACTCACAAGAGTTCCTATCACCAGTAAGAAGCTCGTATTTATTTTAAAGAAAAAGCAGAAGATATTTACATGTATCGAATGAAAAGGCACTATATTAAACGAACTACTTGAAAGTTGTTCGTGAGTTAATTTGATTAATACCTCTTTCAAGTGTTAGAGATCGCAGAAGTCTTCTCAGTGTTTCTTAAAGTCAAAAGTGTTATAAGATCTGTTCTCTAACTTATTTGGATTACTTATGAATATATACTAGAGGTCCGCAGTAGTCGAAATTCGACTATAACTAATTGGAATTGTAAGTTTGTACACTATTATGATCGTATTTTATACTTCTATAATCACAAATTTCGCCAAGGCTACACTATAAAAAAATATTAACAAAGACAAACAATAGTTAGTCTATTCTCAATTTGACCACAGACGTCAAGCACAAAAGTCTTACAATAAATAGCATGCATGAGTGTGTGCGTCAAATACATGGTATGTGGTGTGTGTAATGTTTTCTTTATTGATTTAATATATCTTTTATGCATTATTTTAAAAAAATATTAGCATTGTGCACTTCTTCTCTATATTCTCTATAAGTGTAGAAAATTTCATACTCCTCCGTCCGCGCAATTTTCCTAAAAAGGGATACAAAGTTTTTGCTTCACGTATTAATATATAGATTATAACGGGAATGGCAGCTATTTGTTAATGGAACGAATTGTGTATAATGCTTTGCGATAGATATAGCCATTAAGGGGTTCCCTGATGTGTTACGGTAATAGTACTAGCATTAGACATCTCTATTTTGCTAGTAATTGGTAAAAAACGCACAGTTAGGTACCCCTTTGATGTTTATGAATCGTAAACTGACCTGAACAACAAAAATTGTAAAATTAAATAGTCTAAAAGCTGTATATGAAACTGTCGATTCAAAAAGCTACGAAACAAACACTAGTTAATAGAAATCCGAGAAAAGGGACGCTAGCACAGCGCCTTTGCTGTATCCGTGTTCTATAAACAGACTATTCAGGTGATATTAATCCCGCCTCTAATCAAGGTAAAGTAAGTCGCTGCAATCAGCTTCATTATTGCAATGTAGCAAAGTCTTGCGGTTTGGTATAGACAAAAAATGGGAAGTGTTAATAATAGGACATGAGTTTAGTTATGTTAATTTTAAAATTGACGGATTAAAGAGTTACAAACGTCATTCACTAGGTTCTAACATCATTTTTTGATATTAGAGGTGGGAAAGAATATATTTTTTGTAACAATCGTTAGTATACCGACCGTTGGCTTTGGAATCTGGATCATATTTTTTGGGATCTTGTTTCCTTTTCTTAACAATTTCGTTAATTCTGAAATCTTTGTGTCCTTTATAAAGTTTTGTTGATAGCCTACTACAGAGCCTAAAACAATAGGATCGTGAAGATGCATTTTAATATTAGGATTGTTTTTTTTTTTTTGTTGCTTAACGGGTGGACAAGCTTGCAGCCCCCCTGGTGTTAAGTGGTTACTGGAGCCCATAGACATCTACGACGTAAATGCGCCACCCACTTTGAGATATCAGTTCTAAGGTCTCAGTATATTTACAACGGCTGCCCCGCCCTTCAAACCGAAACGCATTACTGCTTCACGGCAGAAATAGGCAGGGTGGTGGTACCTACCCGCGCGGANTGAAGATGCATTTTAATATTAGGATTGTTTTTTTTTTTTTTGCTTAACGGGTGGACAAGCTTGCAGCCCCCCTGGTGTTAAGTGGTTACTGGAGCCCATAGACATCTACGACGTAAATGCGCCACCCACTTTGAGATATCAGTTCTAAGGTCTCAGTATATTTACAACGGCTGCCCCGCCCTTCAAACCGAAACGCATTCCTGCTTCACGGCAGAAATAGGCAGGGCGGTGGTACCTACCCGCGCGGACTCACAAGAGGTCCTACCACCAGTAAAAAAAGTAGAAAGTAGGATGTAGTTTCGCAAACGAAAATAGATATGTTAAATTTCTCTGAAAGTGTGTTCCAATACTCTCTAATGAGTGAGTTATTTTTGTGTGAGAAGTTACGGCAGGAACTAACATTACTTTTTATATTATTAAATATAGATGTATCTTCGGCGTTATTCACAGTCATTAGATTTATAATTATTTTCTATGTAATCCCAAGATAGACGACAAAATAGAGAGGTTGCGAAATAAGTTGATAGCAATTTAGTGGAGGATTTAATAGGTCCCACGAAAAAGGTAGTTACGTTGATGGGCAGAAACAACATGGAAGAAATTGAAAGAAAAATAAGCGGACACCCAAAGTTCTTATGACTTGGACCGAGCTATTGAGTACCAGCAACTGTCGGCTGCAGGCTGTTCCATGTAAGATTGTGACGCTTTGACGTTCAGGCACCGAAAGTCACATGCTGGAGTCCCAGATTGGATCCAATTACCACAGGATTAGTTGGAGAATTGTGGACGCGTCAGTGTAGTCAAAATCCTCGTTCATAGGGAGTAGGGTTGAGAATGAAGCAAGTTTTAATTATATTTTTGATGATTTGTCCTTTTTTCATCCTTTTTTTCTTTAAAATCATTGGATAAAAACAAAAAAAAAACGAAAAACTCTATAATTGAACTAGTGTGATTTATAAAAGTTTTTCACAGATGTTGATTTGATAAGTTGTCTGTATTTGATGTTGAACTTTTTGGTAGCACGACAGTTTGTCTAGTATACATAAAAAATCTATTTGATTAATCACAAGCATTGGAAATATTGGAGGAAAATATGTTTCATTAAATCTTCCAGTATTGGAAAAAAATATAGTCTTTTAAACAGACCAGCCTTTAAGAGCTTAAACAAATATTATTTGGTACAGTAAACTGAACGCTAATTTAAATGGTTGACTTGAGTTGTAGTAATAATTTTAATAACTAGTGGTCCCGCAGTAGTCGAAATTCGACTATAATTAATTGAAATTATAAGTTTGTACATTATTATGATTCTGTTGTCAAAGACTATTTATTATACTTCTATAATCATACATTTCGCCAAGACTACACTTTAGACAAATATTAATAGAGACAAACAATGATATATTTTAAACTATTCTCAATTTGACTACAGACTATAAGCAATAAGAAAAGTTTGACAATAAACAAATAGTATGCATGCATGTGTATGTCAAATACATGGTAGTGTGTGTAATGTTTTTATTCATAGATTTAATATCTTTTTATGCACAATTTAAAAAAATATTAATATTGTGCACTCCTACTCTATATACTCAATAAGTGTGGGAAATTTCATAATCCTCTGTCCGCGCAATTTTCGTAAAAAGGAGTACAAAGTTTTTGCTTCACGTATTAATATATAGATAATTACTCAAATTGTAGTGTCAGAAAGAAACAAAAAAGAAAGACTTGCGTTCTTTTAGTGATTCGGATTTTCAAACATCATTAGAAAACCTCTGCTATTAAGCTCTGTTATTAAGGAAAGGACAAAATGAACGAAAGTTCGTCTACAGCTCCAAATTTTATGTGCTCTAAAAATATAATATTAATCCCCGTTCAGACCCTTAAACATAGGAGACATTAGCACACAGCTGTTGTTAATGCAATAGAGCTCTTGAATGAAGTTCCACAGACTGCACCGACATTTAATTTTCTTGATTTAATTAGGGGAACAGCATCCAACGCCGTGGCTGCTACGAATCTGGAAGATCGACTAATTTAACATTTTTCTTTTAATCTTTAAATTGTGTGAGATTTGAGTGCTTTTGAGAGATGGTACGCGAGTTAAAGAATTGGATCTCGTAGCTGATACTATGGCATCCTTTGAGGCAATTTGTTAGATAGACAAATTTTTGGACTCTCGAAGATCTAAACCAAACTGCTCGTCTATGAAAATACCCTTTGAAGAAACGATGTATTTGATCTTCTGGCAGAACAGGCTTTGCTGCAACTTCCTTAAAGATAGGACAAAAATAGGGTATCTTGAGAACTGTTATTTTGGCTTACTGGGTTTATGGATACCGATAAGTTTTGCATTCGCACTGCGAGAAATATTCGAAAGAGCGGCATTAGGTAAAGTGGCCAACAGACCGATAAGTTGGATACCGCTTTATGAGATGGCCTACTACATATTCTGAAATCGAACGCCTACGCGTACCTACGTACTGCCGTAAAGAACTCTATCGTTGGCAGTTGAGGATGAGACAATCATTCTATAATCCAATTGACACTCTATAATCTGACCATCTAGAACAATAAAGAATACTTCAAGTATTCTTAACACCTTATTTAGCGGTAGGCAGCGGCTTGGCTCTGCCCCTGGCATTGCTGAAGTCCATGGGCGACGATAACTACTCACCATCAGGTGGGCCGTATGCTCGTCTGTCTACAAGGGCAATAAAAAAAAACCTTAGTAAAAATTCAATCGAACCAAAAGTGGTTACTTGTTTTTCGCCAAGACAAGATAATTAACTCCAATTTTAAGTAATTATATTGAACTACTTACTAGTTTATTTAAAAGTCGAGAATATTTCAATATTATATTTCTCAGTCGGCTCGTTAAAATAAAAAAAAAACACGAAAAAAGTTTTTCTTTCCTTTTCTCGTGGACTTTGAAAATATTTTATTTGCATTTGAATATTTCTTTAACTTTTCGTTTTAATGAAAAGATTCCTTGGATATTAATATAATATTATTCGTAAAAATATGTTTGCTAGTTAAGCTGGTGCAATGGCGCTGGTGCTGGTGGCGGGTACCAAATTTTCTAATGAAATACGTACTCAACAAATGTTCACAATTGACTTCCATGGTGAAGGAATAACATCGTATAATAAAAATCAAACCCGCAAAATTATAATTTTCGTAATTACTGGTGGTAGGACCTCTTGTGAGTCCGCGGTTTTGGCAGTCTTTTAAGCGGTGCCCCCCCGAATGCTGGTATGTCGTAGGAGATTCACCGTCAAAAACAAGAGTTTATGTATATTCTTATTAGATTTCATTGATCAATTTTTGTTCTCAGAGGCATTTGGATTTTTGGTGGATAATAAGTATATTTTGATTATTTGGCACTAATTTATTTATTGTTTAACTTTAGCAAACTAGTAAATGGGCTATCTGGTGTAAAATGACTACCATAGATCAGGATACCAGGGTTCAGACCAGGATAGATCTTAGATATCTAAAACGGCTTAGAGGTCTTCATCTAGTTGATTTATTCATATTTTATTTGGCACCTCTTTTTTAATTACGTTCTATTCATTTTGAATAATTAAAAGAAAATGTTTTAATTAAGCATCCATCTCACCTAGTGAAATCTCGTGTTCTGTAGCTTCCACTAATTCATGGTGAAACTCCTCAAAAACGTTTCGGCATGGCGGCTCGCTCACGCCACCGCTAACGAGTCCTACATTCAGTCGCATGCAAATTAAGCATTTGCACGAAAAAATAAAATTCATCGCATTTAGGACGTCTGTACGCGACTCTGTGTGGCTAAATGGAATTTTGGAGCAAAACAACTTTGAAAGGAAATTGAAATGGGCGATTTTAGAGGCCTAAAAGGCTTCGTCTTTGAGGCAGCGCCACGAAAGTTTAGCGAAATTGAATAGGATCCTTGGAATTTTAATTTCGCAGGTTCTATTGAGCTTTGAATTTGCGAGTGCTATGTTCATTGATCATTTTTGAAATCGGCAGGAATTTTATGCTGATTAAATTCTATTTTATTTTTGTGATGCGATAACTCTTTCTAAATGAATTATTAATGTGGTCTGCACTTATTAATCTTACAATTGAGTCAGTTTGTTTTTTCTTTCTTTCTTTCTTTTGGGCTATGAAATGTGACATCTATCGACCCTCCTCTTGTTCTAGATCTTTTGGTATGAAAAGACAGATCTTTGTTTAGACAAAAACTTGTTGAGAAAACCATAACAAATGCTTTGTAATATATTTACATGATCTCAGTAAAATCTTTGGATGATATTATTTCCCTTTTATGACAAGCTCGAAAATAGTCAAGACATCACGACTGAACCTTTTATTGCGTTTTCGTATTCTCTCGCCGTTTCCAGGATACAAAGGGAGGAACGCTCCATCAATTTCGTTCATTCCCCGACAATACACATCTCTGTGAATAACCCCAGTGCTCTATTATTTCCGGTTCCTACATTCCTTTTAAAATCCATCAGTGTTTCACAGAATTGATTGGGAGAATGCTTCTATGTTGACTAGTGTTTTTTGCGATCGAAGAAGACCTGGTGGTTCGATGACCTTCCCAGTTTTGCCAGGCTAAGTAAGCGGACTTAAACGCATAGCCAGCATTATTATTTACTACAGTTATATATAAACTAAAATATAAACAAACAATTGCAAGGAATGAACGGTAGATTAAGTTGTATTTTATAACAGTTTGGAATCATTACAAGCCGCCATGGTATATATTATATCGACGCTTGAAAGGCAAACGTGACTAAGCGAAAATTAAAACGAGTCATGCTTAGATTGTATGGTATGACCAAGCCTCCATTTCTCAAGGCGGGTTCTTTCCTGTTGGACCCTTAACCTTGGTGGAAGGTTTGTTGGTAGAAGGACTAGTTCTGGTTCATTTTCTACACCGCCCCAGTAGCATAAGGCTGTATTAAAGTATGATGATGTTACCGCAAAGGAACATAGTAGATTATACCGCATTGCTATGAGTTTTAAACTATTTTTTTCTTAAACTTGCATATATGTTGCATATATATAAGGACCGAACAACATCCGGACCGTCGGTCTACCGAGCAATATCACCCGCTCGATGGAAGATCTTCCCTTCGTCGTTATATCTTCACATGAAACTATATTCAATTAGTCAAAAACGTACCCACAGTATGATATTACGTGCTGACATCGTCCACAGTTCAAACAAACACGGTGTATTCCGCCGAGTGTTCGGTTCACGTACACGAGTGTGCACAGAGTAAATTATGTTCAGAAAACAAACTCGGTACAGTTTGACTTTGTAACAATTTCGACCGAGGTACGAACATTTTCGTATATTACTTTCCATATCCAGAGCTTCTGCGTTATACAGAAATGTGAGTTTTAACAATTAAAAAAACGGTGCGGGTACAACTTGGTGCACGTGAATGAAGTGGAACTTCTTTTTCGATGAGTAGTATTGTGGTTTTCTCCATTTTTCATACGTAAATCACATTGCTCTTGTAATAGGGAATGTTGAGGATGGGCTTTTCCCGCTGGCATCGACATTAGTGGCTGCGGGCTTGGTGGGCTTCATTGGGATAAAATGTGAGCACAAAACACAATGGATACGGATTTATCACTAGTTTTTTTTTTCCACATGAGAAAATCGTGGAGTAGGTGGGAGTCGAACCTCACTAAAAACTCCTGCCGCTCACAACCGGCACCCTACCCCAGACCGGGCGGGAACCCAGTCGGAGCTATTGAGACGGCGGGACAGGGTTTACGCAGAGCACATTACATCCATCCCGCCGTCCCCCAGACAATTCAGTTTAAACAATACTTTGTTATTCCACAGTAATATTGTGAGAATACAACAGCTTAGATCGAGCAGCGAGTTCGGTGCACCAATCTCACTTTAACTGTCTCCAACGATCCAACTCGATACGTTTTTATGCTCAAAAAGGTGTCACCCCACAATATAAGCCTTCCTAAAGTAAAGATGGCGCCTAGACCACGCTCGAGGTAAATGCTCTGCTCTGATTGGTCGTTACCTACGTGAATTTACAGTTTTGGTACTTTTGATTACAATTTCATTTTATTATAGAAGGTTTTAAAACTATAGAAAAATGTAACAAACAAAATAAAATAAAATTAAGAATTGTAAAAATACAACGGAAAAATAATAATATCAAGCATTATGCATGTAAACAAGAATTAACTCGACTCATTGATTCCTCTGACATATATATCTTGTTAATACTTCGTTAGGATATTGGACACTATTCGTTGTTAACGCTCGCGCTCGCCTGTAACAGATATACTACGCGCATACGTTCGAGTGCCACGCATTCACTCTCGCTCTGTCTCTTTCTAGTATGGTAGCGTTAAATGTTTAACACAACCTTGTTGGAAGTTGCATAAGAAGTTTCACTTCAATAGTATCTGAGTATGTGATGAATTTTCTACGGTGGCACATTTATGCAGTAGATGGATTAAAAAGACGCCGTGACTGGCACCATGTTGTTCATTCGGCTGCCCGAGTTCGGAATTTGTTGTGTGTGTATGGGTGTTTTTTTCTTCTACCTATTCTGTGACCTCGAAGAGTCATACTACTAGATTCACCGGGCGAGTTGTGCGAAAATAGTCATTCGTATTCATAGTAGAATAGTGAGGATAATTTAGTTCATGAATTCTTCTGAATGTCATCTAAAACAATTGTTTACAAGCGTTAGACTTATAATAGTTAACTAATCCGTGGTAAAAAATGTACAATTTCTAGATACTGTCTAGGTGGATTTAATTCGTGTCTCTCAATAATACGCTCTCATTAGTTTCTTGAAAATTTAATGTAAGTAACAAAAACGTTGTTGGTTTTAAAAACAAAAGAAAAATGTATCATCTTTTGAAATTGACATAAAAATGTTTTTTATGTGAGCATGTAGGTTCTACATATATCGTCCACCATGGACAAGCTAGCCTTGTCCTTACAATTTTTTTTTTTACTTTAACATTAGCATTCTTGCAGAAAACCTTCTGCTGTAAGGTAAGTAACCATCTCTAAATGTATGGCTCTCGTTACCATACACACAAACAGCTGTATATAATAATATATCCCTTATGGGATTGGTTACCATGACCTTTTGATGTCCGTATTTGTATAGGACCCGCATAGTCGACACCAGTAGACTTAAATGTCGAGCTGGAGTGGTTTAGGTTGATGGTAGCTGTCCCAGAAGTTTGTGTCTTGCCAACGTTTCTAAAACAAGTCACACATTTTCAAAATTCTGATTTTGCAAGGCGCCCGCCTCCTAATATCCAATATTTGGTTCGCAAGTAGCACAACATTAATTGTGGGCCACCATGTAATGTTTGTTTGTGAGCATCTCTGATAGTGAGGTTAGTTAGGTACGATTCCTTAGGTAGTAGTATAGGATGTTTACGATATGGACTCAACGAAGAGTGTTCCAGTCTTTCCACCAACTCTCAAACTACTTCGTTTTGATACGTCTTAATTTTTCTTTACAGCTGCCAATTCTTCCCGAAAATGTTCCATTTGACACTGTCGTATACAATTATTCAATGCATCGGGTAAGTTCTTGGGTTGTTAAAAACCCGACCCGTTTGTCTAATCCTTTCCCTTTTAAGTTGTTCGCGAAACGTCTGCAGTACGCAATTACCCGTATCATCCGCGTGAGAGAAGAAAACCTTTCCAGGAATTAACTACCAACTGTAGTACAGTGAGTTCTTGTCTTTGCTTCGTCTGTCATCGTATTGATATCCTTTGGCTTGTGATAATCAATGTAATCTTTATGTAAAAAATCCGGATTTTCAAACCACATTGTATTATTAACTAACTCCGAAGGAGACTGACCTCTTGACGCCGCGTCTGCTGGATTTTGCTTGGACGAAATATGAGCCCAATGGTGAGAATCTAAATTCGTAATAATTTCGGATACCCTGTTAGCCACAAACACCTTTCAGCGACTGGGTTGACTATTCAGCCAGGCGAGGACAGCTGCAGAATCTGTCCATGTGTGTGAGATTTCTCGATTTCCATCACTGAAGCAATCTCAACAATTAATCGGATCAGTAATACCGCGCCACACAACTCAAGCCGAGGAATTGATACTGTTATTATCGGAGCTTCCTTTGTCTTTGCAGCTACTAACGATACGTCTATGCGTCCCTTGAAATCAAAGACGCGAGCATACAAGACGGCAGCATAGACGTCTTTTGACGCGTCGCTAAATCCATGTAATTCGACGGAATTTCCAGTTCCGTGTTCCATCCAACGAGATATGGAAACGTTCATTAACATTTTCTAATCGTTTTTATAAGTTTTCCATTAATTTAATTTTAATTCATTTAATTTCATTTAATATTTATTAGCTGGAACAGTTTCGTCCCAGTCTATTCCTGCCAGCCAAAGTTTTTGGATACGTATCTTCGAAATTATTATGGTTGGCCTTACCTATCCTAGAGGGTCATAAAACGACATATTTCAGAAATAATACTCCTTTTTGTTGCTGGTTCCTGTATTTTGGGCATGTCTACCAGGTAGCGGAAGGAGTCGTCACTGCGGTTCCAGGTAAGTCCAACTACCTTCATCACTTCATCTGTTTTTATTTTCAATCCTTCCTTGGCCTCTTCTCCCTTTCCCGTAACCTTAACCTTCTTCTTTTTACTTTCCCTCATCTTCTGCAGCAATTCTTTGCTGTTGCTTGTCCATTTGTAGACTAAATCCTCCCTTTTCCATCAGATTATTCATTTCATTAAAAATAATTATTCCCTCTTCCACATTTTCACACCCTGTGAGTAGGTCATCCATATAACTAGTCAGGTCATAAGTATTGTCACAGAGTAAAAACTTTTCTTTTAGAATGCTGGCCACAAAAAAGTTTATTGAATTCGAGTTTCGAATTGTTCATGAAAATAAAAATGTATACTTTTAGAAATTTTACTCATTTTAAAATATGGAGTGGACGCTTAAAGAAGACCACGTTGCAGTTATTGCGTTGCATCGTTGCGGTTACGCGCCAATTCAAATTTTTTACATACTGAAAAATTTGAATATAACCAAAAGATTCGTTTATCGTACCATCAAACGATACAATGAAGACTCTAGTGTAGATGACAGGTCAAGAAGTGGTCGCCCTCGGTCTGTTAGGACTCCAGCAGTGATAAAAGCTGTGAAGGCGCGAATTCAAAGAAATCCCAAACGTAAGCAGAAACTGTTGGCCCTTCAGATGGGGTTAAGCAGAACCACGGTGAAAAGGGTGTTAAATGAAGACTTAGGGCTTCGGGCATATCGAAGAAAAACAGGACATCGTTTGAATGCTCGTCTAATGGACCTGAGACTGAAGAGATGCCGCGCTTTGTTGAAGCGGTACGCGGGAAAAAAATATCGGGAAATTCTTTTTTCGGATGAAAAAATTTTTACCGTAGAAGAGAGCTACAACAAACAAAATGATAAGGTGTACGCACACAGTAGTGAAGAAGCGAGCAACCGTATTCCGCGTGTCCAACGAGGTCATTTTCCATCCTCGCTCATGGTATGGTTGGGAGTTTCTTATTGGGGCTTAACAGAGGTACATTTTTGTGAGAAAGGTGTAAAAACGAATGCAGTTGTGTATCAAAATACAGTCCTGACGAACCTTGTGGAACCTGTTTCTCATACCATGTTCAATAACAGGCACTGGGTATTCCAACAAGATTCGGCGCCAGCTCATAGAGCGAAGAGCACACAAGACTGGCTGGCGGCGCGTGAAATCGACTTCATCCGGCACGAAGACTGGCCCTCCTCCAGTCCAGATTTGAATCCGTTAGATTACAAGATATGGCAACACTTGGAGGAAAAGGCGTGCTCAAAGCCTCATCCCAATTTGGAGTCACTCAAGACATCCTTGATTAAGGCAGCCGCCGATATTGACATGGACCTCGTTCGTGCTGCGATAGACGTCTGGCCGCGCAGATTGAAGGCCTGTATTCAAAATCACGGAGGTCATTTTGAATAAACTTTAGTGTCATAAGAATCTATGTTTTGTTAAGTTCATTTTGGTATATGAATGGTTACATAATGAATAAACTTGTTTCAATTATTTTACATTAAACATGTGACAGAATTTATGACCTGACTAGGTAGAACTGGCTTAATACCGCTTTAGCTGCTGCTGGGTGCTTGTGCCCTTCATCTAAGCTTACTTGCTGTAGTGCCTTTTTCGCTAGATACGGTGCCTATGCTACGCCGAATGTCACTCTTAGCATAACTGTCTCCCGGCGAGGAAATGACTCCATAGAGCGCCGTGTCGTTCAGGGCAAAGTAGAAGGCACCAGACCGCGCGGAAAGTTGCCCATGCGATGGACCGACCAGATCAAGTCGGCAGTTGGTGGCTGTTTGCATGAGTGTAACCGGGAGGAGTGGCGGTTGCTGGTAAAGCGCATAGCATCTGCCCACGGTAATGATGCTAATGACGACCACGACCGCTCTGACAAGAGTGATACGACATACGTAATCTTAGTTACATAAACAACAGTGCTGCGTCGATATATGCATATATTAACCCTGCTACAATTAATTTAAACTATGTAAGCGTTTTGAAACAATTGTAAACACAATGTAACTGCTTCATCAATATTAATACGCTTGTCGACGCTCATATCTTATTCATTCAAATGGAATCCATTTTATCTTGAGACTTGTTACTTGTTGTACGCTTAAGTGTTTGTTTTCGCTACTTAAAAATGCGGAGCGCCTAACTTTGATTTGGTCTCTGGTCTGTTTATAATTAAACGAAAAGTTGGAGAGGCGTTTTGTATTTTTCTTTTTCAATCAAAAACAATTTAAGTGGCGCGTTCGATGACAAAATCTTTCCTATGTAATTGATTAAATAGACTATTTGATCAATAATTGATAATATGGTGTATCATTTTTAATACGCTTTTATTAGCTTCAGACGTATGTATGTAACGGAATTTTTGAACACGATTTTGACCCCCTTCAAAACGTCGGATTAGCTCGAAATTTGTTATACTTATTAAGGATCGATGACAATTCAATACTAAATAAAAATTGAAAAAAAAAGTTTGAAAAGGTTGAAATTCAAGTAAAAAATGAAAAAATAAATAAAAACTATAACGCTTTTATAGAAAATCCAACTAAAAATATATTTTTTTTTAATAAATTTGAATTAAAAATAGTGTAAGAAAAAATAATTTTATTGTACAAAAAAGCGTGGGGTGCATGGTATCAGTAGTTATAAATATTATAATAAATATTTTATGAACAGATATGAGTAGAAGGGTTATTTTGGTAATATCCTGAAAAGCAGCCCACGCTTTTTTACAATAAAATCATTTTTTCTTACACTATTTTTAATTCAAATTTATTAAAATTTATTTTCTATTTGTAGTTGGATTTTCTATAAAAGCCTATTTTGTTAGTTTTGTATTTATTGTTCCTACGTCGAAGTCTCCATTGTAATATATAACGGAATGGATGTTTCACTCTCCAATTTGGAACTGTTTCGCAGCAAAAAATACAAAATCGTGAATTCACCTACCCGTGTGAATTCACAATAGGCTTTATCACCGTAACAATGTTCGTTTTCGATTGTTTTTCTTTTATCCAATCATCATGACTTTGATCGTGCAATGAATCCAAAATTTCGATGTGAAAATGTATATGTCTCAGAAAATAGCTTGCGAATGCGTTAATAATTGCTTTTAACATAACTACACTCGCGAGCAAAAGTTTGGAATCACTTACTTGAAATTGGTTCCGGGCGATCTTGTGTACTAAATATTTTTTTAATAACCATAAAAATGAGATCACTTTGAAGGCTCAACTCTTAACTTTAAACTGATACCGATTTCATTAAAATCAAGCCAGTATTTAAGAATCTATCCCGGATTAAGTGAAGGAATAACGAAAAAGACGTATTTCAATTATTTGATACGTCGCGAGCTCCGACTTATTGACCCCTAAAAAAAGCACCTGTTATCGGATTTTCTTTATCAGTCGACTTTCACCTGTTGATCGGTACACATCTCCGCTACTTTTGACCCTTTACCTTGTACGACATAGGAGACAACTCCTACAGAAGCAGCACAAATCGTAGCCCTATTGCAAGAAGGGCTCAGCCAGCGGCTTGTCGCTCGTCGGCTCCACATAAGCCANAATAACATATAGGAGTAGTAAAGCACTGACACGAACGATAGGTAGCACAGCGAATATCGATAAGTACTGCCCGCAGTTTCTTAAGATTTCGAAGTGTTGAACAACAATAATAGATGATTGCCTGAATTCATAGGCGACAGCGATTTTGTCGAATTGTAAGGCGGTTGCCCAAGTAGTGGCGAATAAGTGAATCGCCACAAGCCCATTCGATGACAAAAATTTTCCTATGTAATTGATGAAATAGACATTCTTGCTAATATGGTGTATCATTTTTAATACGCTTTTATTAGCTTCAGACGTATGTATGTAACGGAATCTTTGAACACGATTTTGACCCCCTTCAAAACGTCGGATTAGCTCGAAATTTGTTATACTTATTAAGGACCGATGACAATTCAATACTTAATAAAATTGGAAAAAAAAATTTGAAAAAGTTGAAATTCAAGTAAAAAATGAAAAAAAAAACTAACAATAACGCTTTTATAGAAAATCCAACTAAAAATATATATATATATATATATTTAATAAATTTGAATTAAAAATAGTGTAAGAAAAAATAATTTTACTGTACAAAAAGCGTGGGGTGCATGGTATCAGTAGTTATAAATATTTTATGAACAGATATGAGTAGAAGGGTTATTTTGGTAATATCCTGAAAAGCACCCCACGCTTTTTTACAATAAAATCATTTTTTCTTACACTATTTTTAATTCAAATTTATTAAAATTTATTTTCTATTTTTAGTTGGATTTTCTATAAAAGCCTATTTTGTTAGTTTTGTATTTATTGTTCCTACGTCGAAGTCTCCATTTGTAATATATAACAGAATGGATGTTTCACTCTCCAATTTGGAACTGTTTCGCAGCAAAAAATACAAAATCGTGAATTCACCTACCCGTGTGAATTCACAATAGGCTTTATCACCGTAACAATGTTCGTTTTCGATTGTTTTTCTTTTATCCAATCATCATGACTTTGATCGTGCAATGAATCCAAAATTTCGATGTAAAAATGTATATGTCTCAGAAAATAGCTTGCGAATGCGTTAATAATTGCTTTTAGCATAATTATAATGCTCGCAACGCAAAATTGCAATTGATTCGCAATTAAACTCTTATGAATTTTCCTGCGAGAGCTTCGTAATTGGCTGTTTGTGACGTCACTGAAATTTCCTAATTAAAACATTATAATTTGTGATTGATGAATAAGTTTTTCCTTGCAGTTTTATCAACATAAGTGTTACACAATGTTATAATAATATGAAATAGTCAAGACAATGAGAGACTTAACTGGGTTTTCTTTAATACAAACACAAATTTATTGACAATATAAAATTAAAGCTGAAATAAATTCATCTAACAAAATATTCCCTTACCTGTAATATGAATACGAAAATAACATTTAAAGCCCTTAATATCTCCATTTCAATTAATATTTAAAATTATATTATTATACTATGTAGGATTGATTGTTTTCTCTTTATTGAATGACAAATGAGAGAACTTGTCTAAGAAAAATCCCTTTAAAACTAATGTGGTTTTTCTTTACACACATCATTCATAATAATACCGCGTGCAGAAAAAGACGAGAAAAAAAAGGCTTCGCCGCGTCACCAGTCTTCGAAAGATTTTTTTTTTATTTGTTTTTATTGCTTAGTTTGTTGAAACATAAGAATGCGCCAATAGCACTCAATAGATAGACGACCAATAGATTGAGACCTAAGAAGAAGTGGATGGATTGCGTGAAAGACGATATGCGTAAAAGGGGAGGGAGTGAGCGAAGAAATGATATATGATAGAAGAGTGTGAAAGGAGAAAGCAAGTTTCACCGCCCCAGGTGACTGGGAGAAGGGTAGGGGAATCACGATGAGATTGACGACCAGCATCGTGATGGTACGCACAATTGCAAGAGACTATAAATGGGATAGCCGCTGATACTGAAGCACGCACGATACTAAAGTACGATAGAAAGCATCTGCTTTCTGCAGTATCAGCGGCTGTCCCATTTATAGTCTCTTGTAGCATGTTGTATCGCAATTGTGCGTACCGCACCAGTGAAAATTGGAATTAAAACTTGACACCATTGTTACTGATCTGTCCTAATAGAACTGCGAAAATGTATTTGTTTCTTGTGTTATGTTTTTTGTTTCTTTGTTACGTCTTAATTAGCCAATTGCTTGTCGTGAAACTTTGTATGAACGTTGTCAACAGTACAGAAAAAAACATAAGGTACCTTTTCATCCAGGACCAAGTACTCCATATTACCAAGGGTTTGATTAATTTTATATATTAACGCCAGTGTAGCCGCGCCTAAAAGCTAGCCTTATGTAAAATATAGGCTATTACGTGCATAAGTCTACCAAAAATTGTATAATTATAACTAACTTTAATCCGAGCATATTTTTAGCGGGATTGAAATGTGTGGCTGAAAAATACTAAACCCAAAATTAGAACATACATTTGTCCAAAATAAAATAGCATTATTTGAACATCTGTTATTTTCTTAAATTATTTAATTAAACAATTCAAAATTTAGCACTAAAACTATAATAATTATATTCTAAAGATATTTATTTTACTGTAGTTTTGCGTTGTAATGTTATAAGGAGCACTCAAGATCCCTAACTTAAACAAATTGGACATCTGTCCGCATTGATGTCTGGTTTTCGAAACATTAATTTAATAAAATTAGTATTTGTGCTTAGTGTTACGTAAACAAATGTATTTTGGTAAGTCCCATTTTACAGTTCTGAATTCGAGTACAGTTTATAATGTCTCTGCATTTATGATGTCCGCTCTTGAAATATCTGGATCGTCGTGCCTCTTACTATCGTCTGTTTCTCTTTGGTCTTTTTTTATTTTATTTTTATTGCTTATATGGGTGGACGAGCTCACAGCCCACTTGGTGTTAAGTGGTTACTGGAGCCCATAGACATCCGCAACGTAAATGCGCCACCCACTTTGAGATATAAGTTCTAAGGTCTCAAGTTTAGTTACAGTTGGTCTGTAGTGATCCTAGTGATTTTTTTAAGCAAACTTTTTTCAATAGCCTCGTGTTTGGATTCCTTTCTGTGTTGTGTGTATTTAGTTTATATAAAACTAAAAGTACATTCGGATGTCTAATACCAAAAGATTTATCGAGGTTGATTCCATCTGATCATTTCACCACGTAAATGATACCTGTCGAGGTGTTGTTATCTCAATTTTCCTTTACGTCACACGGTCGTTTGATGGAGTTCTTTTACTGAGAAACGTGTCTGGAAAAGTCTAGATCCGATTGAGATAATCCTTGAGCTTTAAATTTGTGGAGGCGTTTGTTGGAAATTCGTTGCCTATTGGATAATTATTGTTTCAGATACTTTATTTTTCTTTTCTATCGTTTCACTCTTGACACAGTAGTCATGGTCGATAGGTAGCTTTGGAGAAGGTAGATCTAACTCGTCTTCCAATGTCTCACCATCTCTTCCGACTAAATTAGGCCAATCTAGTGCACTCATTTAAGAGACCTCTCATAGTAGTCATGATTCGGTTGAATTCAATAAAAATAAAAACCGTTTATGTGGCAATGTGTGTAATGCCTTAATATTTTTTTTATTGCCCTGTAGACAGATGAGCATACGGCCCACCTGATGGTGAGTGGTTACCGTCGCCCATGGACTTCAACAATGCCAGAGGCAGAGCCAATATATTTTCCATGTAATAAAATAAAATAAAAAACGCACGATACGCACATTTTGGGGGAATTAATTTCATTTAACAAGCCAATAAAGGACCTGACCTTAATAAATTAATGATAACAGCCTTCCTCTGCCTATATTTTGTTGTAATGCAAATTACGTTATTTTAAATTGGCAATTTTTGGTTTATTTGGTTTTTCTCGAATGTTCGATGTTATGAGTTCTCGGATTGCTGTCACTTGTAGTTCAAAAATAGTACAACAAAATATTTTGTATATTCATGGTAGTTGTGTAGACAAGAGGCCACAGTCGATATGGTATCAACTGGTTCTTAGAAACAAATCTTACCACAAGCGCCGTGACCTACTTAGGGCCATGATGGTGAAATTGTCTTCTATAACGGCTATATTAAAACTGAAATGTATAATTACCTTGCAACACAATATTATTATGGTGTTGATTATATGTAGCTACTCGCATATGGGTTCATCTTTTTCTTTTATACATTTTCATGTCAGCAGTCATGTACCTTTTTTGTAATTGTCCTTACAGACAGACGAGTGTGCGGCTCACCTGATGATTAAATGGTTACTGCCACTCCTGGAAATCAGCATTGCCAGCAGAGTCAAATCGCTTCTTACTTATCTATGTTTGAAGGGTGGTATTGCCGTTATTTAATAAAGTATATAGATTTCAATCTCTAGTTTGAATGTAAATGGCGGCACCATGTAGCCAAATATTGTGCCGTCTTCGCGGCAAAATTTAAATGTGATATTTTACAACGCCAATTGATCTCCATGTTCGGATGCATCAAATGACAGCGAAGCTACATCGCATGCACTACACATCGATTACGAACGGGAGCCGAGCAAGACGCAACCAAATCTAGAACTCTCTCTTCCCAGCTATTTATCCCACATGGTGGTGGGGTCAGCTTTCCTGACTTTACTCCTCCACTTCGCTCTGTCTTCGACATCCTCGTCAGCAACATTGCATTCTCTCTTGTCCTTAATCATTACGTCCCTTCACCTTGTCTTGGGTTTACCTCTGGGCAGTAGCGCCAAATTTCCAACGTAGGCGGCTTCCTTTTCACGTGACCATACCATCTCAGCCTACTCTCCTGCATCTTGTCGGCAATGTCCCAACCAAACCAAATAGAACATTTAAATATAACCGAATTTGACGACCGTGGGTAAAGTTCAATTATAATAAATTAACAAAAGGCCCTAGTGAATCTAGAACACAGTGCATGCGTCCAGGAGCTCCGTGTGGCAGTCCCAGGTGCGTATGTGCAAGTACTCATTTTTTGAATCCTAGACGTACATCGGGAACCTAGGATACCTTGCTGGGCAAGTTCCGTATCCATCCTCGACCAGGGATCGATTGGTTTTGTCCAGACCCAGTGTGTGTGTCACGAAGATAACCGGCTGAAACAAAACTTTCGAGCCGGGAACCAACGTGGTACTGGTGGTAGGACCTCTTGTGAGTCCGCACGGGTGGGTACCACCGCCCTGCCTATTACTACCGTGAAGCAGTAATGCGTTTCGGTTTGAAGGGTGGGGTAGCCGTTGTAATTATACTGAGAACTTAGAACTTATATCTCAAGGTGGGTGGCGCATTTAAATTGTAGATATCTATGGGCTCCAGTAACCACTTAACACCAGGTGGGCTGTGAGCTCGTCCAAGCAACTAAGCAATAAATAAAAAAAGTCGCACATACAAATATTGATAGTCAATTTTAAAATTGCCATGTCTTAAGTTGCACATTCGGAATATCTTAATGAAAACGATGTTTGTTTGAGTAACGTTTCGCGAACCAGCATCGCAGTCACGGAATTGAATATTTGAGGGAGCTCTGCAATTTGTAAACGTACGCGAGGAAATTAGCCGAATCTGAAACCTCAGCGGCACGGCGCAAGGAGGACTTTATTACTGTGTAACTTCATGCATTCTAGCGTATGTGGTGACGTAACGAAGCCAGTATTTGATGTGCTTACCTATATTGCAGAGAACGTTTAGTTTGTAACGTAGCTGTTAAATTCAAAATTCGAATTTCGGTAGATTAATTTGTCATTAAATGTATTACTCTCATCGGCGCCTTGGTATACTCGGAATTCGGAAATCCACGAGTACCTGGAAATCCCAACCATCTTGGATGAAGTTAAAAGATACTCAGTCAACTATAAGAACCGCTTGACATCTCACCCAAACCCGTTGTCCAGTTTACTATTGCAGCCAAATCCGATTAGAAGACTCAAGAGAGCCGACGTGCTACCCTGCTAAGGCGAAACGGACCATTGGCGCTGCCTCTCCAAACCATAACCTCTCGCAACTCACCTGATTATACTTATAGTCTTGACGACTGATCGCAGGTGTTAATGAAGAAAAAAAAAATTAAATCTAATCAATCAAGTAATGATTTTTTAAAAAGGATATATGTGTCCGCTTATCATCAGTCACGAACGATGCTATTTATGATTTATTAAAATAAAAAAGAAAAATTAATCTGATTTTATAATCGGTTTTTATGACAAAATATCATTCATTATTTGGTATTATATGTAGCTGCTATTTATTATTTTGTTAGTCGTGCTTAGCATATCAAAATACTTGTATTATTATTAGATCAGTCGTTTTAGAGAGATTTTATCGAACTAATTAAATTTTGTATATTCTGTTAGATGTCTATTGCATATCTGTAGTATATATCTAACTATTGCAAGATATCTATTGCACTATAAGTATGACAAATAGTATATGACTCGACTGTTCACAGCAACTCTGGGATAGAGATTCTTAGAATTATTGGTTGAGGAAGCTTGTGTTATTGAATTTGTATCAAAATACTTAGTTACAACGGGTATGGTGTTTACAAATGCTCCAAATTTGACAACCCTAGGTGTTTAGCATTCTATTGCTATAGTCAATGATATAGAAATAGAGCTCTTATGAATACTTAGATCTAAATTAGAATATGATAACGATACTCATTGACATTTCTAAAATTTTGATCTGTCAATAAAATATCACAGTTATTTTTTATAATAACTGCTATAGTTATAATAAAGTTGCTGCAGCAGAGAGGCACTATAAGGAGATGAATCTCAAGAAAAGAAACTTTTTCACGAAGCAAGATATTTTATGAAACAAAGAGACGACTTAAAAATAATCTTGAAAAATGTCAACGCCCACAGTCTTTCCTGGCACTATAGTTAATTACGAGATATTCGAAGCGTTACGTTCAAAGTTCCGACTTTACAAAAGAAATTTAATTACAAGGGAACCCTTAAATATTTCCTGTTCTCGTTCGGATGAGAACTATTTTGTGATCCATCTAGTAGATTATGGCTACGGGAGCTCATAGATAAATAAATCAACTTGAATCGCATCCTGGGGAAAAAAAGGTTCATCTCGAAGCCACCACAAAAACGACTAGAAATCAGTGTGTTAATTGAGTCGTCTATTATCAAAGGTGGCAATCTGTGTATTTGGACAAAAAAAAATTATTGATATGTCAATACAGATTTATTTGAATATAATCGTCTCCTTCAAAGAATACGGTTCAAAACCTGCATTAAATAAAGGTTAATAGTTAACCTGTTATTTATCTAAGATGTCGTTCCGAAGAGTTTTGTGACTGCCGATGGAATACAAAGTCAATAATTCGTTTTTCTGATTTACCAATCATTGTCCAAAAGTCAGATNAAGAGTCGTCGCCTGGTCGATCGCTCCCCTGATGGAGTCAACAAGGCGGGTTGCCGCATCGTCGACCCCATCAGGGGTGTTGGGGTCCTGAATCACGGGAAGGTCGACTAGTCGTCTCTTAAAGAGCTCCCAGTCGACCTTCGGTCGTAGGGGCGAGGTCGCGACCCGGGTGAGCCCCATTCCCAGTGTCACCAGGATAGGGAGATGAGGGGTACCCAGGTCGTACAGTGCCTCGATCGTTACGGGGCACCGTAGCCCCTTTGTACCAAGATACTTAGTTACAACGGGTATGGTATTTACAAATGCTCCAGATTTGACAACCCTAGGTGTTGAGCATTCTATTGCTATAGTCAATGATATAGGAATAGAGCTCTTATGAATACTTAGATCTGAATTAGATTATGATAACGATACTCATTGACATTTCTAAAATTTTGATCTAACAAGAAAAATGGCACAGTTATTTTTTATGATAACGACTAGCTTTTGCCCGCGACTCCGTTCACGTGGAATAGTTACTTTGGCATAACGCTACATTTTACCCCCACTTCATTTACGTAGAAAGTGAAAACATTTTTGAATTGTAGAATGTTACTGAGCTATTTAAACCCCTATTTTGAAACATTCTTTATTGTTGCTCCACTTTTATTGACCTTACCGTGATATTATATAGTGTATAGCCTTCCTCAATAAATGGGTTATTTAACACTGAAACAATTTTTTAAATCGAACCAGTATTTTCTGACATTAGCGTGTTCAAACAAACAAACTCTTCAGCTTTATAATATTAAGTATAGATTAAACTTGCTGCAGCGGAGAGGCACTATAAGGAGATGAATCTCAAGAAAAGAAACTTTTTCACGAAGCAAGATATTTTATGAAACAAAGGGACGACTTAAAAATAATCTTGAAAAATGTTAACGCCCACAGTCTTTCCTGGCACTATAGTTAATTGCGAGATATTCGAAGCGTTACGTTCAAAGTTCCGGCTTTACAAAAGAAATTTAATTACAAGGGAACCCTTAAATATTTCCTGTTTTCGTGCGGATGAGAACTATTTTGTGATCTATCTAGTAGATTATGGCTACGGGGGAGCTCATAGATAAATCAACTTGAATCGCATCACGACTAGAGATCAGTGTGTTAATTATAGTTTGCAAAATTTAATGTATGCGAGTAACTATTACAGGATATTTCACATAATATTTACAGAATTAAAGAATAAAATAGTATTCGGATTTGATTAAAAATTATATTTGAGTATGATACTACAAAATTTAGCTTGAATTTGCAATATACTTAGTTGCCCATTTTATTTTTGAACATTTCTATGAATTTCTTCAAGCCTGGTTCGTTGGCTTTCTTGTAAAATTCTTGTTCGGAACAGCGCTGTAGCCACGAAATTATTTTTGGGTACCTAGACAGAAAACAATATTTTTTAGCATTAATGGTAAAATAAAGTTTCATTATTAGCCTTTTTGATAACTGCCAAAAAATCGGTAATTGGCCTGAGTTGTTTTCATCAATGCTTAAGTATCTAATTTGAGAGATCTTTTAGGTATAAAGACTCACTTCTTTTTGTCAATAGGGACAATTACGTTCATGGAACTGATTGTAGATACACAGCAGATATCGGCTAATGTAACTTGGTCTCCGGCTAGCCAATCGGAAGTCAGGAATTTTTCAACGAATTCGTAGGCTGCCTCCATTTTTTCTAGATTTTCTTGTTTAAAGCTCTTTTCATTGTTGTATAATACCGGTTCCTTTAAATAGAAATTATCATTCGTGAATTTCGGATAACAATTTGAATTCGAACAAGGAATAAATGTCGTATTGCATACTAATGGCAAAATTTGTCAGCTTAGGATTAAATTTTGGATAGATTCATATTTCGTAACGTGTGAATGTGAATTTGATTTGAAAAAGTTGAGGTCTTTCAATTAGACTTTAAAAAAAGCTCTGATTAGATGATTTAATAGTCAGAGGAAATTAAACTTTAACAAGTTCTAAAAGTTTGTTATTTTATTTGAACATAGAGATAAATACCACTAAAGAAAAATCTATTCAGTAGATGTAAATAATAAATTTCAACGCCAGCACAGGCATTCCTTGACACAAGTACACCTGGTGTCTTGATCCTTTAGCCCTCAACGGCTTCGGAGATTTTCTTTTATCATAGGCTTTGGGGAAAATATTTTCGTAATAAGCGGGAAGCGTTCTTCTCCTGTTATAGCTTTTTTATTTATTTTCAACAATATCAGCTGAGCTTATGTCCTTGCTATTCGTGGTAATCTGTCAGCTTTGCTTATAGATATTGGTGTAATTAAGCTGAGGGTACAGATTAAGTCACGGGTTTGTAAGTTTTACTGGTGGTAGGACCTCGTGTGAGTCTGCGCGCTGTCTATTTCTGCCGTGAAGCAGTAATGCATTTCGGTTTGAAGGGTGGGGCAGCCGTTGTAACTATACTTGAGACCTTACATTTTAAATCTCAAGGTGGGGGTGGCGCATTTACGCTGTAGATGTCTATGGGCTCCAGTAACCACTTGACACCAGGTGGGCTGTGGTGAGGTCGTCCACACATCTAAGCTATAAAAAAAAAAACTAAAAATGTTTGAAAAAAAGGATGCGTATGTGGTAAATTTAGAATTAAATTACATTGTAACAATTATAACAATTATTAAATTACAAGTGAAAAAATTTAATATTATTAATAAATAAATGCCTTTTAAATTTGTCTTTCATAGTGCGCGGCCGCATTGGCATTAAATAATTTAGAAGCTCCAAAGTTAGTGTGATATAGTATCTAACCATAATCGCTCAATCCTGAAGGTTTGATTATATTTCAACTTTTGCTTACTTACAGCAGTAGCTCGTAATATGGCGAAGAGCACTCCGGTATCAAAATGTAACCTCTGATCAACAATGGCTCTTTGTTTAGGTTCTTTAGGATATAATGTGTCATTTTTAGCATATCTGTTCACCAAATATGTGACTATGGCGTGGCTGAAATAAATATCAAAACGTTTCAATAGGTAGGTACTAGGCCTTGCTGTAGGTAGGTCACGCGTTATAGTAGGTCGCGTGTTATAGTAGGTCAAGTGCTGTGGTAGGTTCCGTGTTATAGTGGGCCACGTGTTATAGTAGGTCGAGTGTCATAGTCTTCAACGGCCTCAAGTGCCTCTTGTCATTTACCAGTAACACTCGTACAGAATGGTACACTAACACTTTAATTAATATAAATATATTAACTGCGACCAGAAATTGACAGGTAAGAAGAGTGGTACAAAAATTAGGGGTGTTAACACCAAGGAACCACCACCACCATATTATGAAGATACTGAACCACCTTTATCATATCATCATAGAGAGTGTCTTCCATGAACCGTATATAATACAAATTTTGTCGATAGCCAGACAATAATGTCTAGCGTCTATCTTTATAGAACACAAGATTTTTGACAGATAATCTTGCTTATTTACAAGTTTCGAACAAGTTTCGAATAACAAACCGCATTAGAACTATTGATCTACCTGGCAATTTCACCCGCTTGGTAGATCTTCATTTTGTTGTTCACCCACAAACTATGTCTATGATGGCTATCGCAACAAAGATTTTCATTTGTACATGCCGTGACTTACCTGTCCCATATTATGAAATCTCCGTCTATTAACGTGGGAACAGTGTGTTGCGGATTCATCTGTAATAAAATTTGCAATTGTATTTCCGTAAATAAGTAAAGTTCCATTAATTTTACGACTTTTAGGGTTTGGCTTTTTGTAGTTCTTCTTCTTGCTTTTATCACACTATGTGGGGTCGTTGCACCATATCCTTTTTCATTCAACTCAATATACGTCATCTCTGAACTCATACGTTTCTTTCGCATATCCCATTTCACACAGTCTATGTACTTTTTTTAACGTTAAGGAAAATTACTTAAATGTTCATGTCCGGTACCAATGATAGTCTCCCGGAAACCGGAAACATGCTTATGATGATATAATTTAAAGTTCTTGGTAGCAGAATCCAATCTTTAAATCGCAGAGTGCAGAGTGCAGTTACGAAAGAATATACTAACACACTTTTATAAATTAGAATTAGTTACGTGGATGTTTTAGATTTTTTTTACCAAATCACAGTTTTGTTCTTTTTGTTTTACGAGTACTTCACGAAACGAACAGACTTTTTTTACTTTTCTTTCTTTCTTTCTACTTTTCTTTTGATAAGGAGTTTCTATATATAGATATAGAAAGTTTCTATATATTGATAGCAACTCCAATATATGAGACATTAAAATTACGTCCAGATTCGGAATACCATTTAAAATAGTTAACTCTGGGCTACGGCAACCGCTTACGACGTCATCGTCAATAAATTACGCGAAGCGGAAGAATGGATTCACTGTGCTTTGTCTTCTTCAATGACGATCAGCTTTCAATAGGATAGAAAGGGACAAAATACGATGAAGATTAGACAGGTCACTTCTATAGCTTAGTTCTTTTTTTATTATATTAGCAATGGTTGACATAACACTAGTTTTGCTACTAGCCCTCAGAAATTCTTCTTTCAGATGGTCCCTTTCTGGCAGATTCACTTCAATGAGTTCCACGTCATAAATTCCGAGCTCGTGAAGTACCATCTGAACTGATCTGCAAGGAGGACTTGTGTCCTTTTTGTACAGGATGAACACCATAGTCGGAACCTGGATTGGTGAAAATATGAAAATTAGTGGTAATTGCGATTTCGAAGATCAGTTTTTAGTGTTGAGCATCATAATGTTATACAATTAAAAATAAAACCTCTTGTGGGGCCTACTTATTTCTTATCCTATCGCCCTGATAAAGAAAAGATTTTCTATAATCGTATCATCTTCAGTCCTCTAAGGCTCTGCCAGGTGGCCGGTGGCGCCTGCTTAACAGCTCGGAGGACAAGAGTCAAGCCGTCGCCCGTGAGGGCGAGTGCCCATGCTTGACACGTGATCCTATCGGGACCGGGTACCGTGCACTTTGCCCATATCGCTTGCAAGGCCAATTGAAACTCCGTCTGGGAGACGTACTTGAGTTCTCTGCTTTCAGCAATCTGCGCCGTCCCCTTGCGAAAACAAATTTAGGGGAGACGAAGGCCAGACGAACGACAGCAGGCTGGGGGAATCAAGGGCGAACTGGTAACGGCCTGTAGAGCCGTCCCTACGGGTCACGCTCGATCGAGGCAAGTAGATCGGCTCAAGCAACTCCTTTGCCTGCCCGATGCCACGTGCCCTCACCGTCGTCCTGTACACCTCGCACAGGCGGTCCACCTCGTCGATCCCCAACGTCAACACCGCTGATACGCGCGACGGCTGACGGCGCACTACCGGCGAGAGCTGAGCTGGGTAACCTTAGACCAGCTCTCGGTCAGGGAAGCTGGAGCCGGTGGAAGCCATGCCTCCAGTCTCGCAGTGTCGAAAATCGTCCCGATGGTTCGCGTAATGTGTTGGAGATGCAGGTCGTCCTCTTCCTCTTTGGTATTAATGGGATCACTATTTTAATATTACTAGTGGTCGCCCAGTGCTCGAAATTCGACCATAATTAATTCTAAATTATAAGCTTGAACATGATTATGGATATATTGTCATATTTCTATAATTATCATTTCTACAATAATCATTGTTCTTTAATCACACACTTTCGCCAAGGCTACACTCTAGACTTAATATTATTAATGACAAACATTATTAATCTATTTTCAATTTGACTACAGACTTTAACAATAAATAAAAGAGTATAAATGCGCGTGTGTCAAATACACGGTAGTGTGTGTAATGTTTTTTTAATTGATTTAATGTATATATTTTATGCATATTTTTTTAAATAATTAGCATTCTACACTTCTCTTCTATATTCTCTATAAGTGTGGAAAATTTCAAACTGCTTGTACGCGCAATTTTCTAAAAAAATTTTGCTTCACCGTATTAATATATAGATAAATTTCTGACAAACACGTCTTTTATTTAGACATAACAAATGATATTCGTCTCTTCAACGACTGCTACTTTGATATTCAAATTATAATTTAGAACGTCCTTGCCAATAACTATTGTTTCGCCAAATAAAATTTTGGATCAATTACAGAAACGTGGATTAAATTATCACCATAATTATGATAGATATTAAACAATGTGTCAAAATTCACACGCAAAAAAGACTATAAAACTTACGAGACTGTTGTCTTCTTTCGTTACGGTCTGACTGTTTAAAATAAAAGCAAATTGATTACGAATGGAAATGTCAGCGTAAAGTGGACGTAATCGGTAAGGAGTATTGCATAACCGCTACGTATAAAGACGGCTAAGTTTTAGTCGGAAAAAATGGCTGATAAGCCCGTCCTCGCCCACCTGTTCTATCCTGGTGAAACTGGAAAAGTCTCTGGGACACTAATGTTACTTCTTATAAAAAAATCGTAACGAATTTCCGGACACTTTCTTTCGTCTGGGACGGCAGAGAACTATAGCGCGGTCATCGTCCTCGTTGAACCCGTCGCTTGCGGCGAAGGGCTCGACGAGTAAATTAACCCACAGACACAGCCCACTGAGTTTCTCGCCGGATCTTCTCAGTGGGTCGCGTTTCCGATCCGGTGGTAGATTCTGCGAAGCACGGCTCTTGCTAGGGTTCGTCTTAGCAACGTCGTCAGGTTTGAGCCCCGTGAGCTCACCTACTTGCTAACGTTACGCTGAAATAGCCGCTCAAGGCTATCAGCTTAGGTAGAAAAAAATAAGCGAAGTATAGCTCCACTGAAATCTCCCGTCATGTCACCCGGGCGTTCGACTTTGTTTGAACATTTTGCCGGTAGAACACGGAAATTTGCATAGCACTTTGTCTGCTAGCCGGTGTACTGATCATAAAGCGTATTCTGACAATGCAAAGTCGTCTTTCTGCTGGATGCAATCATGGGTATAAGTAATCGCTAGCTATTATTTCTATTCGTCATTGAAATACACCTTAAGAAATATTGAGTGACAGAAAATACCGGTTCTCGTGCTCAAAACGGAATAGTAATGGTGTCGTTTTGAATGTTTATAATATTTTAAACCTGTTTCTATTATTATTGACCTTGAGATTACTAGAGAGATACAGCCAAGCTACGCTGTGACCGTCGTCAAAATTACCTAGAATATACATTTTTGTTGAAACAGCTCGAGAGCTTTGTGTATTTTTTTTATTGCTTAGATGGTTGGACGAACTCACGGCCCATCTGCTTTTAAGTGCTTAGGGAGCCCATAGACGTTAGAAACGTAAATACCGCCACCCACCTTGAAACATGAGTTCTGAGTCTCAACTTTTACAGTACAACGGCTGTCCCACCCTTCAAACCGAAACCCAACACCGCTTCACAGGGGAAATAGGCAGGTTGGTGGATATTTACTTCATCGATGCCTCTGAGCTCCGCTAACTACTTAACAATCGATGGGCGGTAAGGCCGTTCACCTATTGCTCATTGAGTTTTCTCATTTTGGCGCCAATACATTGTACAATATTTTGCGATATTAAAATGGAGTGGGGTGATAAAGAGAACCGAATCGCTGTGATTGCATTACACAAAGTAGGTATGGAGCCAAATGCAATTTTTAAAACTCTCCATACGGTTGGTATTAGTAAAATGTTTGTGTACCGGGCTATTAATAGGTGCAATGAGACCTCCTCTGTTTGTGACAGAAAAAGATCTGGCCGTCCACGTAGTGTTCGTACGAAAAAGGTGTTTTTTTTTTATTATTTTTTTATTGCTTAGATGGGTGGACGATCCCACAGCCCACCTGATGTTAAGTGGTTACTGGAGCCCATAGACATCCACAACGTAAATGCGCCACCTACCTTGAGATACCAGTTCTAAGGTCTCAAGTATAGTAACGACGGCTGCCCCACCCTTCAAACCGAAACGCATTACTGCTTCACGGCAGAAATAGGCAGGGTGGTGGTACCCACCCGCGCGGACTCACAAGAGATCCTACCACCAGTATTTACGCAAATTATAATTTTGCGGGTTTCATTTTTATTACACGATGTTATTCCTTCACCGTGGAAGTCAATCGTGAACATTTGTTGAGTACGTATTTCATTTGAAAAATTGGTACCCCTCTGCGGGATTCGAACACCGGTGCATCGCTCAACACGAATGCACCGGACGTCTTATCCGTTAGGCCACGACGACTAAAGCAGTAAGGGAAAGAGTTCGAAGAAATCCTGTCCGAAAGCAAAAGATTTTATCTTGGGAGATGAAGATAGCACCTAGAACCATGTCGCGTATTTTAAAAGATGACTTAGGACTTTTGCAGCCTATAAGAGACGTACTGATAATTTAAAAGAGAATAGGGTGGTAAAATCGAAACAACTACTGAATCAGTACGCAAAGGGAGATCATAGAAAAATTTTATTTACGGATGAGAATTTTTTTATAATTGAGCAATATTGTAACAAACAAAATGACCGTATTTATGCTCAAAGCTTCCCAATTAGTCGACAGAGTGCAACGTGGGCACTATCCGACTTCAGTGATGGTTTGGTGGGGTATTAGCTATGAAGGAGTGACTGAGCCATACTTTTGTGAAAAAGGTATCACAACATCGGCACAAGTGTATCAAGATACCATTCTTGAGAAGGTAGTGAAGCCCCTTAACAACACCATGTTCAATAATCAAGAATGGTCCTTCCAGCAAGACTCGGCGCCAGGTCATAAAGCTCGGTCTACGCAGTCTTGGTTGGAAACGAACGTTTCGGACTTCATCAGAGCTGAAGACTGGCCGTCGTCTAGTCCCGATCTTAATCCGNTCCTAACCCCAAAGGGTAGGGGAGGACTGGGAACAGACACGGGCGGCCAGACTCAATGGCGCTCACGTACACCAATTTTATTAAAAAATAAAATGGTTACGCAGCTTTCACAGGCTGATCGACACCTACCCGCTATTAACCAATGTTAAGAATAAAAGTGTCAATCAACTCACCTGTTCCCGGGTCCTGCGTTACGCTGTTCGGAATGTCTCCAACCCGAAGCAGCACCGCTAGATGAAAACACACGCACTGTGGGCACACACTAACTGTACAGCACAACACAGCAAGGGGCCACTTAGCCTGGTGTCCCGGGGTCAGGTAGAACACGGAAATTTGCATAGCACTTTGTCTGCTAGCCGGTGTACTGATCATAAAGCGTATTCTGACAATGCAAAGTCATCTTTCTGCTGGATGCAATCATGGGTAATCGCTAACTATAGTTTATAATTTCTATTCGTCATTGAAATACACCTTAAGAAATATTGAGAGACAGAAAATACCGGTTCTCGTGCTCAAAACGGAATAGTAATGGTGTTGTTTTGAATGTTTATAATATTTTAAACCTGTTTCTATTATTATTGACCTTGAGATTACTAGAGAGATACAGCCAAGCTACGTTGTGACCGTCTTCAAAATTACCAAGAATATACATTTTTGTTGAAACAGCTCGAGAGCTTTGTGTATTTTTTTATTGCTTAGATGGTTGGACGAACTTACGGCCCATCTGCTTTTAAGTGGTTAGGGAACCCATAGACGTTAGAAACGTAAAAACCGCCACCCACCTTGAACATGTGTTCTGAGTCTCAACTTTTATAGTACAACGGCTGTCACACCCTTCAAGCCGAAACCCATCACCGCTTCACAGCGGAAATGGGCAGGTTGGTGGGCATTTACTTTATCGATGTCTCTGAGCTCCGCTAACCACTTAACAACCGACGGGTGGTGAGGCCGTCCACCTATCTAGGCAGTCAAAAATATTAAAAAATAAATAATAGTTTAAACAACCAACAAAATACGCTTTTATAGAAAATCCAACTAAAAAATAGATAATAAATTTTAATAAATTTGAATTAAAAATAGTGTAAGAAAAAATTATTTTATTGTAAAAAAAGCGGGGGGTGCTTTTCAGGATATTATCAAAATAGCCCTTCTACTCAGATCTGTTCATAAAATATTTATAACTACTGATATCATGCACCTCACGGTTTTTCTTTCACTATTTTAATTAAAAGCGTATTCTGTAGTTTTTTTAAACTATTACTTATTTTTCATTTTTTAGTTCAATTTCGATTTTTTTAATTTTTTTTCCTATTTGTTTAAATATTGAATCGTCATCGGTCCCTAATAAGTATACCAAATTTTGAGTTAATCCGATGTTTTGAAGGGAGTCAAAAGTCAAGTTCAAAGATTCCGTTACATACTAACATACATACGTCTGAAGCTAATAAAAGCGTATTAAAAACATATTTAATAATTTATTAATTATACGAGTATAGACTAACTGAAAAGAAAGAGGAGAGAGTAAGAGGACCAACTGAATTTTATGTTTCGCAGGAATGTTTCTAATATTTAATTGTATTTTTGCCCGTTCTTGTAAAAGACCAAATTTTAATATCTGTACAGGAAAACAAAAAAATAAAACGATCCACTTGATAACTTAGGAGGTTTTATTTTTGAATATCTCTCGGAATTGCAGAAGTCCTGGCTCGTTGGCTTTTTTGTAGATCGGCAGTTGAGCAGAACGGTCTAACCACGAAGCTAATTTAGGATATCTGAAAATGAAAAGAAAAAGGCGTTGATGTAATTAAAGAGACGTTATTTTTTCTTATAAGGGTGGACGAGCTGAAAGCCCACCTGGTGTTAAGTGTTTACTGGAGCCCATAGACACATACAACGTAAATGCACCACCCGCCTTGAGTTATAAGTACTAAGGTCGCAGAATTGTTACAACGGCTGCCCCACCCTTCAAAGCGAAACGCATTACTGCTTTACAACAGAAATAGGCAGGGTGATGGTACCTACCCGTGCGGACTCACAAGAAGTCCTGCTACCAGTAAATAGTAGCAGTAACCACCAGTAGTGATAATTAGTTACTGAAGGCTATAGATACCAGTGTGTGAGCCATAATAAGTATCGAATATAGTTGATGTTAAAGAGCAAAACTTACAAGCTTCCGTCAATTGGAACCATCTCGTTCAACGTGCTGATGGAAGTAACGCAGCAAATGTCGGCCAAGGAGAACTCATCACCGGCAATCCAATCTGAAGAGAGAATCTTCTCTGTGAAGTCATAGGCCGATTTGATCTTGGCCAAGTTCTCTGGTCGTATTTCTTTCTCGCCGCGGAAAATAATCAATTCCTAGAAGCAGAATAAAGTTCTCTCTGAGAAAGCAAGTCTTTTGCGATGCTCTCTGTTTTTATCGCTAATCTTTTGTGAGGAGTTTTTTTTTCTACCTATAGTCATAGCCTTGAGAGGCTATTTCAGCTTCACCCTAAAGTTTGTAGGTGAGCTAACGGGGCTGAAGCCGGAGAGTTGCTAGCACTGACCCTAGCAAGAGCAGTGCTTCGCAGAATCTACCACCGGATCGGAAACGCGGTCCACTGAGAAGATCCGGCGAGGAACTCAGTGAGCTGTGTCTATGGGGTGGGGAGAATGATGTGAGTAAATTAGCCTTTGAGAAAACACTACAGAAATCGAAAATGGATTTGATCATCAAAAAATAATGCTCTTTCAACATTCAAAGTTATAGTTTAGGAATATTCTAGCTAAAGAGTCTTATGGTGTAGTTTATTTATTTAAAAAAAATATGTTTGGTTTTCCTCTTTTTGGTATAACTTGTTTGATTCACACGTTGGTTGTATAATGAAAGACCGTAACATTATCTAAAAAGTTGGTTACTACTTACCAACAGACAAGGATTCAATATTGTTTTTAATTACTAATGTTCGTGTGTAAAAGGAATATTAAACTTTATATACACATGACAATATATTATGTTATATCTTTTGAAATTCTAAAACACATTCGAAATGTTATTGCCAAAAAATTGTTATATTGCCAAATGCCAAATCTATACTTTGTATACAGTCTTGGGTAAAGTGGAGTATTGCTGATATTTTAAATAGTGCTATTTTATTAGGAGTTATTAGATTCAACCCACTAGTACCCATAATACTATATGTTTTCTTATTCGAGTAAGAAAACCGAATCTTAAAAACTCTGCTTTTCTACCATTTCTTTTTTTAATTATTGCCCTTATAGGCAGACGAGCATACGGTCCACTTGATGGTGAGTGGTTACCGTCGCCCATGGACGTCAGCAATGCCAGGGGCAGATCCAAGCAACTGCCTATCGTAGATCCTATCCAGAATAATCCAAAATACATCCTGTCCAAGACATAATAAGTTGAAGGAGATAATTACGGCAACACCACGTAGAGCAGGAAACAGTATACCGCTATCAAAGTGCAAACGCTGGTCGATTAACGCTCTTTTCTTGGGCTCGTTTGGGTAGAGAGAGTCATCAGCTCCGTATACGCTGATCAAATAACTGGATATGGCGTGGCTGAAAAAGTCATCAAAACGATCATGGACATTTTCTGGCAGATCAGGAAAAGATTAAAGACCATCGCATCTTTCGTCAACTAGATGAAATTGATATGCCCTAACTAAAACATTTTAAAGAAATAGTGGGTTTCCAGAGACCATTTCATCCTCTCACTTTCATGCTCTAAAATGAGCTCCTCACGACGGTTCTTCGTCAACTCATTTCATGTCATAATATGAGCTCATGTCTCTTTGTAATTTGCTCATGTAATTTTGGCCTTCAATTATTTGTGGAAGTCCAGAGAAGGTTTAAAAGATCGATAAAGATGTAAATTCTCGGAATGAAATAAAAATAACAATTTTGTTCTTCCTTTGATGTGTCCCCCGTCGGATGCATTCCTTTTGTTTGTTTTAAGTTTATTTTATACAAATGTTTAGGTCTTTTATTTATTGATTGAGGCACTGCGAAGTCTGCTGGGTCAGCTAGTAAAAAAATAAATAAAAACTGAAGACCATATTATTATAGTTAATCTAACACAGTGACTGGTATGGTGGCAGTTACTCAGTTAACATTATTTAATTATTTATTGTATTAGTTCTTTTATTAATTTTAATTTTATATTAGTAGTTGACAATTTTAATTTTAATAATTTTTATTTGGTTTCAGTTTTGTTTGTTTTTGTTTTTAGACATTCTGATAAATTATAATTTTAATTTTATTGTATTTTGATTTAGATGTTATGTAATTGTATGTGACATTTTATGGGCTTAAGTTGCCTGAAATAAACGCATTTCATTTCATTCATTTCATAGCCGTACTTCTTTGTTTATAAATGCATGAAAAAATGCGAATGAAAATGTAGCTACCTGTCCCAAATCAAGAAATCGTCGTCTTTCAACAAAGGAATTGTATGTTGCGGGTTCATCTGGAACAAATGAGCGTAACCAAATTAGTATATAGTATAGGAAAGGTACCGTGTACCTTCATAGAGGACTGTTAATTGTTTCAGCGCCAAGAAATCCAGATGCTTTGGCGATTGCAGCCATAACCCAAGCTAATTAAAAGTTAGTGAATCTAATCGCGTTCAAAGACTTCAAGCTAAGATTTTTTTGGAGCGAAAATACACACGAGAAAACATGTACACTGTAATGTATTCGCAAAAATATTGACTAGAGTCGAGTCTCTAACCTCTAGAATATTAGAGTCTAAATCAACAAGGCAATGATAAGTAAAATCTGATTTATTCCAATCATAACAGTCCAAAATTTAATGTTTATTACTTGGAATACGGAATGGATTTTGTCATGTGGTACCTTTAGAAATTCCTCTTTCAAATGCGATCCTTCAAGCAGGTTCACATCGACGTACTCCACGTCCCTTATCTTTAAAGCTTCAATCACCATGTAGACGGAACGCACGGGCGGACTGGCGTCCAACTTATAAAGAGTAAGCACCATTTTATGTTTCTGTGAAACAAAAAGTTTTGACGGCTATTTATATTTAGATTTTTTATATTCTATAATCAAATTTATTTTCAGAGTATGCACTCTTCATAAAATATAGTGTGGTGTGTAAATAGCCTCACGATGGGAGTGCGTGAACTTGGGGAATAGCTTAAATCAATGTAAAACTTGTGGTCGTCTGTGGTGTGACTGGTGGTCTTCACATATCCAATGAGCAACTAAAATATCTTGAGAGCGCCTTACTGCAGAAGTTCACATTATTAGATGGTTCACATTATTAGAAGTTCATATTGCTTAGATGGGTAGACGAGCTCACCACCCACCTGGCGTTAAAAGGTTACTGGAGCCCATAGACATCTACAACTTAAATGCGCCACCCACCTTGAGATGAGTCGACTATTATCAAAGCCGGCAATGTGACTTTTGGACAATTATTCGTAAATCAGAAAAACGAATTATTGACTTTGTATTCCATTGGCAGTCACAAAACTCTTCTGATCGACATCTTAGATAAATAACAGGTTAAGTATTAACCTTTATTTAATGCAGGTTTTGAACCGTATTCTTTGAAGGAGACGATTATATTCAAATCAATCTGTATTGACATATCAATAACATTTTTTTGTCCAAATGCACAGATTGCCACCTTTGATAATAGACGACTCATATATGAGTTCTAAGGTCTCAGTATACTTACAACGGCTGCCCCACCCTTCAAACTGAAACGCATTACTGCCTCACGGCTGAAAATAGGCAAGGTGGTGGTACCTACACGTGCGGACTCACAAGAGGTCCTCCCACCAGTAATTAATTACAATTAAGTACAATTTTTAATAAATGTAATGTGATTATAATAATATGTGTTATGAGTATTTTGTAAATTGACACTGAAGCCTGTACAATACCCTATTGCCGTCACCGAAGGTAGACCCTCCAATATCAGTTCTTTGTTATATAGATTGGCGGTTTCCCGATTTTGTTGGACCGATCCTATGTCTTACCGGGGATTCCATTAATAGCGACCAAGGAACTTCTTCTGGCTACGATTTTATGACAAGGATAGAATTCCCAAGGAGTATTGACGTCAGGCAGGTGACCCGTCGCAAAACTCATGCAAAATCCTACTGCAGCGTCATAAAAGGATATATTGCACCGGCCCTACATTATGTGGAACAAGGGCAACATGAAGAAAAAGAAAATATTTATTGTGTGTAAAAAACAAAAGTTTGAAAAATAAAAGGTTTTATGGAGCTCACGAGGGATGCGTTAGATGAATGCATAATCTTCTGAACTTAAGTTCCCTTGAAAATGAGAAAGAGCGAAAGACTGGTGCATCCAAGTTTATAGCATTAATATCACAATACATACATACCGACGGAGGAAAGCGAAATTGTCGTAACCTAAAAAACTCAACTTTACACCAGAGCCTTATATAATATACTAAACGACCCGCCCTCGCTTCGCTTCGGAATCTGTAATTTACTATCGATTTCTCCAATATTTAATGGATGTTATTATACATATAAACCTTCCTCTTCAATCACTTTAACTATTAAAAAAACCGCATCAAAATCCGTTGCGTAGTTGTAAAGATTTAAGCATACATAGGGATATAGGGACAGAGAAAGCGACTTATATTAATTTATACTATAGTTTTATACTATGTAGTGATATACTATTATATGGTACAAAGTGATTTAGCCTAAAATGCAAGTTAGGACGTTTCCGCTTTTTTTTTTATTTTTTATTGCCTTCAATTGACAATCATACGGCCCACCTGATGGTAAGTGGTCACCGTCGCTCATGGACGTCAGCAATGCCAGGGGCAGAGCCAAGCCGCTGCCTACCATAAAGTACTCTCCGCAAGCCTCGTTTGAAGAAGGACATGTCATAGCGCTCGGAAAACACCGTGGAGGGAAGTTCATTCCAAAGCCGGATGGTACGTGGCAAAAAAGATCTTTGGAAACGCACTGTCGATGAACGCAGTGGTTCCAGATAATATGGATGAACTCTGCTCCTACCGTCAATACGCTTTAATTGTGTGGTAATGAGGGAATAGATAGCATTTGTCAGCATATTTTTTGTCTAAACTACTATAAGCCCTCGTTTTTTCTTCTTGAATCGGTTAGCCGTTATTCCAATGAAATTGACTTCTCTAATTATCTATAATGCCAAATTTCTATCTTTTTTTTATCTATATTGATAAATATCACCGTATTTGCATCAAATCTTCTAAAAAATTGGACTCTCGGTACATTGGTAGAACACATTTGTAAAAAGACATTAACGGTGAGGGAATAACATGACCCAAGGTAAATTAGCTTTCCCGCACACAGGTTGTAGCTTCTCGTTCAGATTGCAAACACACAAATAAGATGAGCTTGAAACAACAAATTTGTCGCGATTTCCCTCACGAGGAGAGGCTTTAACTATAAAAATCGATAGGCCGATTTTTTCGCAAAAAAGATTTACAAAGAAATAAAGAAAAAATACTATAATATTCTTCTTTCTACTTCACTCACCTTTCACTTTGTAACACGACCACACGGTAGAGACTCAACAACTTGTTTGTAGGCGACGTCTTAACCAGTATCGAATGTTACAAAACATTATCATCGGTGATCTAGTAAAATACTTGGATGTGGTATTTTATCGCTAGAGATAAATATTGTTACTGTTTTTTTTATGTTATCTAACATAATTGATTTGTGTGTATGTGCAAAGTAAAGGTGTGATTGTAGGATTTAAAAACAAATTGAATTATATTTTCAGGTATTGCCTACATAATTTAAATAATATTATTAAAATAAAAATTTCATATACATAATATTAAAATATATAAATAAGGTAGTTCTAATACACTCATTTCAGCACGAATTAAAGTTAAAGCAAGCAAAATCAAAACAAAAAAAAAATGAAAGAAACAAATAGGTTCTTCTAGTTGTTCAAAAATAATTCATTATTTTATTCTTGAACAGAATTAGTGAACCGGCAAATTACGACTACCAACAAAAGATAGACTTCAAGTTATTATGAAAGTCTATAAATCTTATAGATTAGTTACTGTTAGACTTTTGTTGTTTTGTGGATTGTTAAAAGCTTTTACTTTTTCTTTCCGAGAAATGGGGCTATAAAGTTTTTGCTCAAAGCCAATAAAAAATATATTCAATTAATAGCACTAAATGTTATTGTTTCGTGGAAATTTATTATTAGTTTGTTTGTCAAAAGTATTCCAACCGTAAGCAAAACCCATCACAGTAATACAAGGATTTTCTTAAAAAACAATGTAATGTGGCTTGTAAATAGCCTCACTGCGGGAGGAGATTTTGTATTTGAATAGGTCACGGAGCTCAGATGATATGACGTATGTATTAGAGGTTAAAGTATGAAATTGCCGATTTGTGCTGAAAAATTGAAATTGTTTTTTTTTCTTCATATTATTCATATTTTCATATTATTTAAAATATGGCGGCGCAGAAAATAAGGAAAAAGAACTTAAATTAAAGTAAAAACTTGTGATTGACCCGTGGGGTCCAGTTCATACTCCAACGCAAGTTCCCCTGAGGGTTTTCTAATTGCGAGACACTTATTTAAAGTAAGGCAGACGTAACAGTGATATGTATTACTCAGATGAGAGACGCCATTATATTATATTATTAGCGTTCACGCATTGCGCTACAAAGGGTATAGGGGCTATTGCGAAAATTGAGACTTGGACCTTTTATTTTAGAATGTGTGGATAGAATTCATTTTAGTATTATGTATAATATCGGCCACCCAATCTGCAATCTGGACGTAATGTGATAATTAAAGAATAAAAAAGCTAGTTCCATCTTTTTTTTTGTTGCTTAGATGGGTGGATGAGCTCACAGCCCACCTGGTGTTAAGTGGTTACTAGAGCCCATAGACATCTACAACGTAAATGCGCCACCCACCTTGAGATATAAGTTCTAAGGTTTCAGTATAGTTACAACGGCTGCCCCACCCTTCAAACCGAAACGCATTACTGCTCCACGGCAGAAATAGACAGGGTGGTTGTACCTACCCGTACGGACTCAAAAGAGGTCCTACCATCAGTAAAATTTCACCGGTTCTTCTCGATTTTTCATTCTGTAGTACAAATTTCCTTTTAATCGGCTTTTGACGTGATATAATCCACACTACTAGTTTAAATGCGATACCGCTCAGTCGATCATCATTGATTTAAATACTAATTAAATTTAAAATCCAAAAATAACAGAGAAATGTAAAGCTATTAAAGAACTGACATATTTCAAAACTGGGAAAAACTCTTCGACCCGTTAGACCTCTTGAAGAGAAAAGAATACGAAATAAAAACCTTTGTGGAGTCGGGGAAAGTTTTGCGAAAGATAACAAATTTATTTGAAGCGTGGGATTTCTTTATCTGCCTGCGGTGGGTAGTTACAAACGAGGAAATAGTAGCCGTACTCTGAATTTTATCTTTGGTTATAAAATAATTAGAGTTGAACATATGTCGATGTGCGATTTATGAACTTGCTTGTGGTTCGGTGGCGCCTTTATTACACTCTATGGGCTTTGAAATGCGTATTGATATGACAAAATAATTGCCATCATCAAACTTGATACATGATGTGTCAGATGTGTATCATAGCATAGATACAATCCAGCATAGTGATAGACTACCACAAACATACACCTTCACGCATACGCGCGCATTCACCCACACACATTCACGGATACGCGCACACACAGTCGCAGACACACAGGCGTATGCAAACACAAAAACCCATGCACATGCACACACACAAACACGCGAGAGAATGGTTTATTTTTTGTAATAAGTCAATGGAAATACTTTCACGAGTTGAAGTTGTGATCACGTCGCTTGATATATTTGAATTATCAAAACGGAATATGAGTAGATGATGATAATCAAAACTCGTCGGTGATCTGGTATGTACTAATTAAGCTTTTTAAGTTGGTAAGATCAATGATGACGTCACCTCATCCGATTAAACCTTGCGATACGGAGAACTTGGAATGAAAGTTTGTTCTTATATGATTTCCACAATTGTTGTTTTTGTGTTCAATTTTTTTAATTCTACCTAAGCTGAGAGCCTTGAGAGGCTATATCAGCGTAACCTTAACCAGTTGGTGAGCTCACGGGGCTCAAACCTGACGACGTTGTTAACACGAACCGTAGCAAGAGTCGTGCTTCGCAGAATCTATCACCGGATCGGAAACGCGACCCACTGAGAAGATCCGGCGAGAAACTCAGTGGTCTGTGCCTGAGGGATCATTTACTCGTCCAGCCCTTCGTCGCAAGCGACGAGTTCGACGAGAACGATGACCGGTGCTTGAGGTACCTAAAAGCACCTGCGTCCCATAAAGGCTCCATTTTATTCACCCTATCAGTAAATTTTATTATACCATTAAAAAGAACCTCATCATTATCATAATGATTTTCTTGCCTAATGTTAATTTATAGATTCTAGGAAAATGCCACATCCACTAAAATTATTGTTTATATAATCTGTGTAGAACTATTTGAGCTGAATACTTTAGTGGTAGTGCATGGAAGTTGTGTACTTGTCAAGAGACTTATAATTTAAAGTTGTTTTAGAAAATGGCAATGGAAAAACTGTTTTTTTTTTATATTAATTTGAATGCTCTTGGCTTTATGACTCGTCAATTTCATCAGATTGGTTGCAGATTTTTTATAATTAAGATGGTTGGATTTTTAATACCTTACTACCTGAATTGATTTTGGATCCGTTTTAATTTTCGGCTTAATAATCGGTTAATAAATAATCGGTTTTAACGGCCGTCTGGTGTAGTGGTAAGTGACATGGTCACTACACAAGGGGGTCGCGGGTTCGAATCCCGCCAAGGGAAGATATTTGTAAGATAAATATAAAATGTATTTTCCAGAGTTATGGATGTATATTAAATATATGTATGTGTATAATAAAAAAATATCTTACAATTATATCCGTTATCTGGTACCTGTAACACAAGTTCTTTACGAACTTATCACGGGACCACTTGACGTGGCGTGATTGTAAAAAAAAAATTAAAATAATTGACTACTTGTATATATATTAATATTAGTGTGAAATGTGTTAGCCTCAAAGATAAGATATCGAGTATAGTATTGAGCAAGGGAACTATCGACAATCAAGTGTTGAGTTCAGTTATTTGTGTTTCTAATGAAATGTTTATTTAACGTGTGTTCACAAGTGACTTCGACGCGCTGGAAACTACATACCCGACCCAGTAGACCGAATGGTAAACCGTCGACGTCGCCCAAAGCACGTCATTACGGATCCTCCTGATCCATTAACGGTGCTTTTAGGCACCACAAGCACCGGTCACCGTCCTCGTCGAACCCGTCGCTTGCGACGAAGGGCTCGACGAGCGAACTAACCCATAGACACAGCCCACTGAGTTTCTCGCCGGNATTGTTGAAACGCTATCTCGAGAAACTGTACTCATTACGCGGACCAATCGGATACGAGCAATGTCACGCGATAAGCGCCTACACGTTGATTGGTCAGAATGACGGATCTAAAAAGTGTCGTGACAACTTTTCGTAAGAATTTTTTCCGTCTAGCCCCCTTTCACAACGCGCGATAAGGAACTTCGTTCCAAAAAAATTAAAATAATTGACTACTTGTATATATATTAATGTTAGTGTGAAATGTGTTGGCCTCAAAGATAAGATATCGGGTGCAGTATTGAGCAATGGAACTATCGACAATCAAGTGTTGAGTTCAGTTATTTGTGTTTCTAATGAAATGTTTATGTAACGTGTGTTCACGAGTGACTTGGACGATGAAGGAATATCTTGTTGGTATCAACGCAGATTTATAAATATAAGTAACCGCTGGTAAGGTGCTATGAGCCCAAACAGAATTGGTACCACCATCTTGCCTATTTCTGCCGCGTTTTGGCCGGTTGACGAGCTCACAGCCCACCTGGTGTTACGGGGTTACCGGATCCCGTAGACATCTAAGACGTAAATACCGCCACCCACTTTTAGATATGAGTTCTAAGGTCTCAGTATAGTTACAACGGCTGCCTCACCCTTCGAAATGGAAAGCCATTAGTGCTTCATGACAGAAATAGGCAGAGTGGTGGTACCTACCCGTGCGGACTCAAAAGAGGTCCTACCACCAGTAAAACTACCAGCTTTTGCCAGATCACCGTTATAAAATTCAGACTTCGACTTCACGGCTCGAGCCTAGCGCGGCATATGATTACTTTGCACCTTAAAGACCGTAAACTCTTTCACATATCTATTCCCATAAAATCCATACGTCCTCGGTGGTTTAGCTTGATGAGAAACTTTAAATAATATTTTAAATTTGTTTGTATCTTATGTACCTGACGAGAAAATCTTGGCAAAAACCAGTTAAATGCTTACATTGATCTATTTTAATAAGAAATTGGTGTTAACTCTTCACGCAATTTGTGAAGGGTTTCTTTAGTATCATATTAATTTTTGATTACTTTTTATCTATTAGGTCATGGTTTTAATTGTTCTACGAATGCCTCAAAGCTGTCATTATGCTGCCTATATTGTACCTTTATGTATTCAGAAGGTCAAAAACTGGATACGCCCAATAATACACACGTCAACTCATGACACGGTAATTGCACACCAAACTGAGCTGGTCGTTTATACTATAATTATTACAAGACCCAGTAATTTAAGGTACTTAATTTGTTTGAAGAATGTTTCCTGTGGTAACTGTCGTTAAAAGTTGACTATTTGTTTGAAGGCCTGGTATTTAGTGGTTTATGTGTTGGCTAACAAATAGGCTTGGTATACACCGAATGTATGTAATAATGTATGGAATGTATATAAAGGGAAGTTTGAAATTAGTGCCAGTTATAGTGAAAATAAACAGTCAAATGTTATAGTGGTGTGGAAATGCTATGTGAAGAGAGGACGATGATGTAGCACAAAAGGACCTGGGTATGGAGGTAGACTGTCATGTGAGGAGGGAGCGTCCTAAAACGACTTGGATGGATTATATGTATAAGAGGATATGCGAGAGAAGAGATGGCGTTTTATAGAGCTGAATGGAAAAATATATACTGCATCGACCCCACAGTATGGGATGGGAAAAATATATGCTGCATCGACCCCGCAATATGGGATAAAGAAGATGATGGTTTCGATTACACCGAGACTCAGTCAAGTAGTATGCGACTGTTGTTATAGCTTCTACATAACAGGATTACACATTAACAATTTTCTCTCCGGCTCTGTACTAAGGACTGGTGCGCTATCTCGGTCACCACTATCTTCTGCTACAGAACTTTCATAGCTCTTCCGTGGTACCAGTATCATCTCCTCATTCATAATCTCCTTTTCAAATTCTTACTTTTACTTATATTCTTCTATCTGTTCTTATAATTTCCCTGTAATTTTACAGATGGCCAATAACGTTACACACTGATTGGTGTCACTAAGCTGCCTATATCTGCCCCGAATGGCGAATCCTGGTTTTAAGGGTAAATAAGCTGTGTTGTGAAATTAAAACATTATATTTATCTTAGGTTGACGAACGCATGCGCTTCCGTAACTACATCTTCCAAGGGGACCGACTGTCTATTCCTTGTGTAAAAAAGCCATGCTACTTGGAAACTATTGGCCGTTAATTTTTTGGGTTGGGAGAAAGTCGCCATGTACCTTGGGGACAATGGGGGACATGTCAGAGTTGAACGGACTAAAATCCTCTGTCGCTCAATAACCCGCGTTCTAGTTTCAGATAGGAGATCTAAACCAAGGAGTCTGTCCCCACCATCGTACTACTACCTATAAAACCTAAAATTGAGTAAGCTGTTTAAGTGGATTTAAGTAGTATAGATTTTCTTCTTTATATGCCTAAGCGAAAGACCCAGTCTTTCTTACATACTTACGGCACCCAAAGACTTTGGTACCCAAATAGACTGCAAACCGACAGAAGGGTTTTCTTGTTTAAAATAAAACAGATATCCATGACCAATGAACATAAATTTCAATCGATACATATTTATATCGCGAGTCATAATAAATCAGTCGTAAAGATTTTATAATAACATTTAATTGAAAACTTCTAGTGATTGCTAGTGACTATGCAATCATCGATTTTTTTTATTCTTTTCCACGACTCAAGTATTGTTTCAGTAACGCCTTGAATTCCAATAGGCCTTTTACGTTGTTTCCTCTCTGGTAAAAGTCTAGTTCCGAACAGCGCTTCAACCACGAGGTTATCTTGGGATACCTGGAAGAGAATTTTGAAAAATTTATATTTTAGAAAGAGTTTATTTCTTAGGGGGTTTTTAATTAAGGGCTTATATCAGTATATTTGGCTCGATCGTTTGATTACTATAGTTATTAAAGGTAAGGATTTGAGTGGTAAAGGCAAAAACAGAATCAGGTTGCGTGTTGGAATCACGTCGATTTCGCTAGTTTAGGATATAACGACAAAGGGAAGATCTTCCACAGAGCGGATATAATTTCTCCGTAGACTGACAGTCCAAAAGCTGTTGTTTGAAATTTGTACAAATGCTAGCTTATCTTGGAAATTTATTTTACAAGATTTAAGCTTCTGTCAGATATCTTGTGTTTTATGACAGCTACCCATGACTAATGGATATGTATTGAACATCTTTACTCACTCTTTCTCATTAATAGGCAAGAGCGCATCCAAACTGCCGATTGTAGCAACGCAGCTCATATCAGCCACAGTGACGTCATCGCCGGCGATCCACGGCGAATCAGAAAGAAACTTCTCCGTGAAATCATAAGCTGACTTTATTTTGGCCAGACCTTGAGGCTTGAAAGTGGTCTCGCCCCAAAAGAATATGGGCTCCTGAAATCATCATGACAATGTATAAAATTAACGTAAATCATTAAAGTTATTTTAGTCGTCTCTTTTCAAGTATAATGAAGGTATTAAACAAATAAGACAGGTAAGTACTGAGGAGCTAAGCCGCGGCCTAACGCTAAAGCCTCATTTGAAGATATATAATATAAGCATCCACCTCGTATCTAAAGGTCGTATCGTAGTGGCCTAAAGGATAAGACGTCCGGTGCATTCGTATCTAGCGATGCACCACTCCGCCCAATTCTGCTGTGATGCAGTAATTCGTTTCGGTTTGAAGGGTGGGGCAGCCGTTGTAACTATACTGAGACCTTAGAACTTATATCTCAAGGTGGTGGCGCATTTACGTTGTAGATGTCTATGGGCTCCAGTAACCACTGAACACCAGATGGGCTGTGAGGTCGTCCACCTTCTAAGCAATACCTCTTTTCTTCCGCATAACTCAGACCGTGAGCTCTCACGATCGAAATCAATAGGGAAAATATAATTATCGAGGGGTAAAAGGCGATTTGGTACAAGCGACATTCCCCTTAATACACGACTTTTATATTTGTTATTAAAAGTGAGTTTTATTTGGTATTACGTAGCATCAACAGTTCGATGATTTCAATTTAATTTAAATTATCAGGAATATTATGTTCTTTTTATATATAATTCTAAAAAAATATAATTTAAAATAAATTATATATATTAAAAAAAAATTGAATTCTAGTATACTTATTACTCCATTGAAATACCTGAAGAAGTTTTTAGTTATGGTATTTTTTCCAAATTTTAGAATGTGAATGTCTCTCCTGTAAAGTTGCAAAAATAGCGCTTTAACCAAACAGCCATCGATGTAATGAATGTATATATACTGATTATTCGGATAATACTATGTTGGTGAGAAAGTGTCGCTTTATTTACTATAGGGTTTATAGCATTCACGATACACGCAGCAACAGCAGTCCCGATCCACCAACGGTGCTTTTAGGTAACTCAAGCGCCGGTCATCGTTCTCGTCGAACCCACCGCTTGCAACGAAGGGCTCGACGAGTAAATTAACCCACAGACACGGCCCACTGAGTTTCTCGCCGGATCTTCTCAGTGGATCGCGTTTCCGATCCGGTGGTAAATTCTGCAAAGCACGGCTCTTGCTAGGGTTCGTGTTAGTAACGTCGACACGTTTGAGCCCTGTGAGCTCACCTACAAGCTCGGCGAATCTAGAATAACCCCTCGAGGTTGCTAGAATAGGTAGAAAAAAAAAGCAACAGTTGACATAAATCATTGAGATATAAAAATGTACTCGGGATATTGATAAGGGATCTAAAAACAAAAGAAGTCTACCTTACTTTAGTGACCAGATTGAGAGTATTGTACTTACGTCGTTTTCTCGCAAAGCAGGATACAATATTCCACTGTCGAAATGTAATCTCATCTCAATCAGGGCTCTCTTCTCTGGATCCTCTGGATAGTATGAACTGCCTTTGCCGTATTTGTTTAGCAAATATGTAGCTATAGCATGACTGGAATTGTTCAAATTTGACGATAGATTTTTTTTTAAATTACGTTCACATAATTATTCAAATACCTTTACAAGGAAACGGTTTGTGTATGCGTCCTAGCTTAAAGAAAGGCTTTTTCTTTAACAGATGTAAGGACTTTATGTCCATTTAGATGGTTATTGGTTAATGGAACTTAGACATTGCAGTTGAATAACGCCTTGAGATATTAAGTCAAAGTCTGAATTGTATAACAACTTTAGCTTTAGTCTTTAGCCTGCAGACTTTCGAGGAGCAACGGATAAGTGCTTTGCGGCCTAAATAGGAAGGATGGAAGCACATCCATGTGAAATTACAAAATTTCCCAATCACTGGTCTAATTGGAATCATATGCCATATATTTCAATTACGATATATTTAAATACATATCGACGCTTGAAAGGCAAACGTGACTAAGCGACAATAACTGCTTTGTACATAAATGATATATTTAAATACATATCGACGCTTGAAAGACAAACGTGACTAAGCGACAATAACTGCTTTGTACATAAATGTTGGCAGTAACCATATTCGATGCACAAAAAAAAAAAAATTTCTAGGTCTATTAAAATCATTTCAATCCTACAGCTAGATTCGTTAAAATAATTTTTTTTTCAGGTATTTCAACTTTCAATTAGTCTACTGTAAAGTTCACGCATTGTCGCTTAGTCACGTTTGCCTTTCAAGCGTCGATATTATCTCTAACTTTAAAAATATGGTTTGGTATAATTACCTGTCCCAGATGACGAATTTGTCATCTGTCAGCATAGGAATGGTGTGTTGAGGGTTTAGCTGAAAGGAAAATGAACGTTTTTTTTTTAAGAGCGTTTCGTCAGTAGCTATCACTAAATTGGCGAATGCTGACTTTGAAACATTAAGACTAAGTGATTGCTCAATTTCATGAGGATCTTACTTAGTTGTACTTCATATCCTACCCCCAAACTGGATTCCACGACTGCTCTCTGATGGCCAAAATAGATAGAAACGATGGTACCAATTAAGGGTCACTGATGCTCCAAACGTTCAAAATAGCTGTTACTTTTAGTTATAAAATTGGTACCCGAATTTCTAGTCAAGTTGGTGGTTGAGTTTAAAAGCGCCCGTTAATAAATTTTTGACGACGAAATAAGAAAAATGCAGCATCATAAATGATATGCCAATAAACTTATCATTTGAAATTGATAAGATTTCGTAAAACGCTAAAGTAAAGATGAACATGATGACAGATTACGTACCTATTTTAATATTTCAATAGTTATGATAATACAATAGTATCCATTATACTTCATTAAATTCATTCATTTCAGGATTATTCATTTTCTTTAAGCATTCATTCCGATTCCATTAATGTATGTCAAATGTAATAAATTAATGTAAAAAAATAATAATTTGAAAATCAGACGAGAATCTCTGGCTAATATATTATTAATGTTCTTATTAAAATATTGTTGTGGCATTGGGCCTAGATAATCAGATACTTCTTTTTTTGAATCCTATTCGAATTTTAGAGCTTTGCAACCAAAGTTTTATTCGTGGTTAAGAATTTCATCAGTTATCTATCCGTATCTTTCCATGAGTGTCGTAAAATATGGATTAGGTATTCAACCAGATAATTTCAGCATATTCCGTATTAATATCTGTAACTATACTGAGACGTTGGAACTGATATCTCAAGGTAGGTGGCGGCATTTACGTTGTAGATGTCTATGGGCTCCGGTAACCACTTAATATCAGGTAGGCCGTGAGCTCGTCCACCTATCGAACCATAAATAAAAAAAAAATATATAATTGTGTTCGTCAATGCCTTTTTTATCTAAGGGTTTATATCACAAGTTTCATGTTTCTAGGCTCTGATAAATTTTAAAAAACCAGATGGCTCTGATTTATTATATCAATTCAATTATGACAGGAAAAAAGAAGCTAATTCAATTAAATTAATTGGACAACACGAAGATCTCAAACTTTTTAAATTTGATTTGAATCTTGTACCTTCAAGAACTCCTCTTTCAAATGATCTTCAGCTAAGAGGTCCACGTCTACGTATTTTACATTGGGAATGTTCAGTGCTTCGATGACCATGTAGACAGCGCGGACTGGGGGACTGGCGTCCATCTTGTAGAGTGTTAGCACCATTCTTGTTCTGGAAATAATGCGGGATGATTCTTTAAGGATCTTTGAGAGCTCAGTAATTGGTATGAGGTGGACGATATAATGTGAATGTTGGCCCCCATCATTACATATGAGGCTGAAGTCTCAATATGTACCGGCTGGCAATATAATGGAAACATATGACCTTTGCAAACAAATTTTGGTTATGGTCATTTGTAGGAAAACAGGAAAATGGTCCATCTAATGGTGAGTCATTCATCACAGACACAGCCCATTTAGTTTCTCCCCGGATCTTCTCACTGGGTCGTGTTTCCGATCCGGTGGTAGATTCTGCGAAGCACTGCTCTTACTAGGGCCAGTGTTAGCAACACCTCCGGCTTGAGCCCCGTGAGCTCACCTATACGCTACGGTAACGCTGATATTGCCTCTCAAGACTATCAGCATGGGTAGGATAAAGGACATCAGCAACCTTTTTCAATTAAGTCGCTGCCTACTGCCGAGCGCTCTCTACAAGCCTCAGTACCACGCCCGGGTGAATTGACGGGAGATTTCGGTGGAGCTAAAGTTCTATGCAGTCCCAGACGAAAGAAAGTGTCCGGGATTTTTTTTTACGTTTTTTTTTAATAGGATTTATTATTATTATTTTTTTTTTATTGTCCGAGCAGGCAGACGAACATACAGCCCACCTGATGGTGAGTGGTTACCGTCGCCCGTGGACATCAGCAATGCCAGGGACAGAGCCAAGCCGCTGCCTACCGCTGACGAATTATAGATACTCCCTTCAAAAATCAACGTTGAAATATTCTTTCATCAATGCCAATGTTTTTTGTGGTTTCCGCACGCGCTGATCTTACAAGGAAAACAACATGTTGACTAAGAAGAACATGCGATGTATCTTATTGTACATGTGTGGTGTGTACTTAAGTAGGATTTTCCTGTAACACAATTATGTTTTTTTAAGGTCTAAGTTCAAACACAAGAGTGTTTCTTCGATTTTAGCGATTCGTAGATATAATTAAAAGGGATATTAATTTTTAAAAAAATCGACGCACAACACCTTAGTCTTTCTTGAGCAAGAATACTAAAGTATCGATCACGGATCGTTTGGAACCTCTGGGTCTGCGGAGGGATTTCGGTTCCCTCTGTATTTTGTACCGTATCTTCCATGGGGAGTGCTCTGAGAAATCGTTTGTTTATCATCGCACCTCCCGCCATCGGGGCAGAGTTCATCCATATCATCTGGAACCGCTGCGTTCATCGACAATGGGTTTCCAGAGGTATTTTTTGCCACGTACCATCCGGCTATGGAATGAGCTCCCCTCCACGGTGTTTCCCGAGCGCTATGACATGTCCTTCTTTAAAAGAGGCTTGTGGAGAGTATTAAGCGGTAGGCAGCGGCTTGGCTCTGCCCCTGGCATTGCTGAAGTCCATGGGCGACAGTAACCACTCACCACCAGGTGGGCCGTATCCTCGTCTGCCTACAAGGGCAATAAAAAAAAAGTATTCGCAATGTCGGTTTAAAGGCGAGTTTAAATAGTAAAAATTGTTTTAGTTATTGTATTTACGGCTGCTGTTAACCAATTTATATTATATTTAATTATCACTAAATAGTATAAAATGAAGTTAAGAATTATAATGTTTTTGTGTCTTAATTCAATAGACTAGTGAATGAGAACTCAGTTAACCACCTATTAAGCTATTACCTGTTTAGTCTATACAATGTGGCCCATGCCACCCATGATCGAACACTGTGGTGGAAAGCTACATGTGATCGCGATCCTCAGCAGTGAGGGAAGATGAAGAAGCAGAAGCTATCACTGGAGCCCAGAAATGTACGAGAGTATGTAAGCATGTGATTGCCGCCAGCGACTTAGTGACATTGATAAAAATACTGAGAAAAAAATACTCGTGTCTCAAGGTGAGAGGCGGCATCTACACTGTTGATGTTTTTTTTTTTTTTTTTATGGTTGAAAGATTACTGGTGGCCCGGAGGCCTTTCCAGTTTCACCAGGACACGTGGGCGAGCAAAGGCTCAGCCAGGAGAGGTGGGATTTGCTAACAACTGTCCGAGCGCCTCCGAAGGAGACCTAACAACTCAAGAGCAATTGCTTCGCGTTTGAATCTACTACCGGATCGGAATCGCGACCCGCTGAGAAGATCCGGCGAGAAACTCAGCGAGCTGATTCATGGGTTAGGTTGCACGGCGAACTCTTTGTCGAGTTCGACGAGTACGGTTACCGAGGTCCCTAAGCCTGCTCTGTTGATGTCTACAGGCTTCGGAGGCATCATTAGGGGGACCTTGAGCTCGTTAACATGTATAAGGAAAATAAAAACAAAAATCTCAAGAAAATATTAACTAAAAGATTAGCCGATGCATTTGGTTACTGCAATCCCTGGTTACCGTAGATTATTTACATGTTTTGGCGATACAGCAAACGTGTGTGTTACAATCCGAACTATTATGTCTGTCCTAAATTGACAAGTCGATACGCTTTTATTAGCTTCAGACGTATTGTTTGTAACGGAATCTTTGAACATGATTTTGACCACGTTCAAAACGTCCGATTAACTCGAAATTTGGTATACTTATTAAGGACTGATGACAATTTATGTTATTATAAAAAAAATATTGAAAAAAATTATATTGAATAAATTTAAATTTAACTAAAATAATAATAAAAAAACTAACATTTTCTATTTTTAGTGGGATTTTCTATAAAAGCGTATTTTGTTAGTTTTTTTAAACTATTATTTATTTATATAACGTTTCACTGCCGTGCGTTTAAAAAATTGAAGTACTTACAAATTATTGTGAATTTATCGTAGACGAGACGTCCGTACTGATAGAAGTTTGAATTGCGAATGGAATGAACGAATGTCATTCATATAACTGTGTCTACTGTCAGTGATAAGCGAAACTGCTTTTGGATACGGTAATCTATACATTATAATACGTGAAGCAAAAATTTGTAGCCCTTTTTACGAAAATTGCGCTGATGGAGGACTATGAAATTTCCCACGCTTATAGATAATACAGAGAAGGAGTACAGAATGTTAATATTTGTTTTAAATAATGTATAAAAAAACATTATACACACACTAACATGTATTTGACATACACACATATTTAAATACTCGTTGTTTATTGTCAAACTTTTGTTATTGTTTATAGTCTGTGGTCAAATTGAAAATAGATTGATATTGTTTGTCTTTATTATTATTTTTCTATAGTGTATTTCTTGGCGAAATCTGTGATTAGAGAAGAATAATAGTCTTTGACAATAGAACCATAATGATGCTCAAACTTATAATTTCAATTAATTATCTACCACTATTCTAATTAAGTATTTGATTTCTTTAGTTTGGGTACTTGGGTAGGTTAGCTGATAACCCACGTGTTATTAACTGACATAACAAAGTGAGGTACAGAGCAAATAATTTACAATAAAATTGGTATTTTTACCACCGGTGGACTTTGAGATTGTTGCACCCTTATGATAAACCAATAAAACATTCAGCGTCTTATTTTTAAAATGCCACATCAATTTTTCGTGTCTCTTGGCGATATGTAATTTGTCCATTAATAGTCTCTATTTACAGATGTTTAAGTGTTTTAAATCAAAACAAATTATAGGTCATTTAAAATTTGAAAAGTAATGTTTCAGCTCAGTCTCGGCTACACTTAGAAGTGATTAAGTTTTTTACCTTACGTAAAACTTACCTACCTTAATTGTTAGCGAAGTCAAAACAAAAATAATATTATTTTGATTACTAATAAAATATGCCAATCCATCTGATTTTAAAGGATTCTTCGAATCGTTATGTCTCAAAATTATATTGGATTGTTGCCTGGATTAAAATATATCACCAAATCCTTAGACTTATCGTTTAAAATAAATTCATCAAATCAAAATGATTCCTTGATCTTTAAGATATTTATAAGCGAACACTTTGTCACAGTTATAATAGTTTATTGGTAGATTTGTTACGTAATTCATTTTATCTCGTTTAAGTTATATTGTTCAGAGTAGAAATATTTTATTGTGCAAAGCGCCATCTATTAAATTATTAATGAACTAAGTTAGAACTTAAGAGTCTGCACCATCTACTCTTGAAAAATTAAATATAGTGGTTTGGCTATGCGACAACAGATGGCCCTACACTTATCGTTGAACTGTATGATTTCTAAAATGTACATAATAAAAAATCCTTTGAATATTATTTAAGCTGTTCCCGGATTAGCATGATCGTTCAAATTGAATGAATTTTTATGAGTTGAAAAATAACAAAACATGTTGTTAGGTTACATTTTTCTTTTTTAATTTTTAATACTTTTATTTATTATTCACATAATTTATTATGGCTCGCTGTTCTATTTTTTCTATTTTTCAACAACTTATTCTAATAAGTTGAGTTGGGCTGTTGCTCCTTGAAATGAATACATAAATAAACACAGAATAAACAACGTAATCACGTTTCAATCCAATTATTTAATATTCGATTTTGATGTACCTAATATGGTGCCATTAAAAATAATTGAACGCTTGCCTACTTAATAAGTGTGGAATTAATTCGGAACTGGGCGTGGTGTCTGTACGAGCGGAGAAATAAATGTTCTTCATGACATTAATCAATTTAACTGGTGTCGATGTGAAGTCACTGTAACGTGTTTCACCACCTTGAGCTCAGGGCGGTGATTCGGTCAATCTTTTTATACGAGCGTTAGGAAATGAAGGTAGCCCTCGTAATTAACAAATTAAGGAGCGGACGGTTAGCGCGGTATGGACATGCGATGCGTAGAGAGAAGATGCATATGACTAGGAGATGTATGGAAATGGTAGTGCAAGGTAGAGGGGGAACAGGTCGACCGAAGAAGATATGGACGGAGTGTGTGAATGACGATATGAAAGAGAGAGAAGTGAGGTGACGGCTGATAGAAGAGAATGGAATAGAAAAAATCGCTTTGCCAGCAAGCAAGCAAGAGGGGTGGGTCGTCGTACCCCCTGACGGGGGCACGGAACGGGCCTCGGGGCAAACCCCATTGCCCGGGCAGACGCTCTCTGCCACTCAGGGCAGGGGTGAGCTGATTCGCTTTGCCGACCCGTATAGTCTTGCACAACGCGGGAAACGCGTCGTCTTGCCCCCCCGGAGTTTGTCTTGGATGACTTCTGCCTTATGCTCGGGCGATAATTGTTGGGTATTTTACTAATTTCTACTCCGACATGCCACTCCTATCAAACGAAATGGAAATCAAATGAAAAAGCGAATTTGCTATTCTCGCATTTTTATAATGAAAAAAAATTGGTAACAATGTAGCAGATCTGAAATGCAGTTGGGCTGAACACTTAGCGAGACGAAATGAAGCTAGATGAAGTAGGACAGTGACGGAATGATGCCGGAAGACCTACGGGAAGGTGAATCGATGACATAGTCTGGATATCTTGATTGATTGAGCATTATGGCACAAAAATGAAAGAGAGGCAGCAGTGGGCATCAAAGGGCTGACCATGATGATGAATAGTAGAGCTCATTTTACAAGCTCATCAATAAACTGGAACATACTACGTACGGTTTTAATTTACTACTAGATATTCTTCAACCTAAAAATCTTTATTCTAGTAAACACATAATCATTTTCTGAATGAAAATAAGATACGATCCATAGAATTTGATAACTTGAATTTGGTAATAAGTCCCATGCGACCTTCACGATTTTGGAAATGATATGAGAAAGTGAAATAAGAAAAAAAAAAGTAAAAAGATAACAATGTCAAAGAACAAAGAATTACTCAAAAAATTCAACAACATTTTTTTCTTCTATTTGTATCCTATTGACCTCGAGAGTTCATACTATTTAGATACACTGAGCTAGTGGTTGAGCTCACGGGGCTCTGGTCTGTGGAGGTTTCAACAACATTGACAGAGTACAACACTAAAACTCTCTCAAAGTAAACACACCCGAATGCCTCAATGATAAAACTCAAAGTCGAATGGAATGGAATTAATCCGAGCACAAACTCAGTTCGAGATAATGCATGTTACAAAGTCTGTCTGTCTAGGCTGTTGTGCTATTGTTTAGTTGGTATTACGTAGAATGCGACGTAAATCACAAAAATGCTCAAAAGAAATACATCAATTCATTTCTATGTGTTATACAGTTTATATGTACTTAACAAATGTTCACGATTGGCTTCCACGGTGAAGAAACAACATCGTGTAATAAAAATCAAACCCGTAAAATTACAATTTGCGTAATCACTGGTGGTAGGACCTCTTGTGAGTCCGCACGGGTAGGTACCACCACCCCGCCTATTTCTGTCGTGAAGCAGTAATGCGTTTCGGTTTGAAGGACGGGGTAGCCGTTGTAACTATAAGTATACTGAGACCTTAGAACTTATATCTCAAGGTGGGTGGCGCATTTACATTATAGATGTCTATGGACGCCAGTAACCACTTAACACCAGGTGGGCTGTCCACCCACCTAAGCGATAAAAAAAAAAGAAGTTTAAGCGTATATTTTTTTGCACTCGCCCAAGGAGGTTGGATCGCTTTCATTTGATTTATATGAGTTTATAAATAGCCTCTCAAGAAATTATTAGAAGTTATTGGCTTCGGAAAATGTATATAGCAGATGAAATACGACCCCGACGTTGAAACAATATTTAATTTAGAAATACGGCACGCATTGGTAAAGTACCGATAAAATTGAAAATGAGTATAAAAGGGGAAGTCTGAAAGCAGCGAGAGCAGGGAGCAGTAACAGAAAATTGAAGTCTATCGTGGTATAAGCATGTTATGGGAAGAGAGTATGGTCATGTCAATATCACCTGAATCTCCTCGAGGCTGTCATCCCAGTGTCTTCGCAAAGTCCTTCAACACTTCGGTTCAGGAGGTGTTTCAGAATTATCCATTCTTTCTGGGACACCCTGTATATGAGATATGAAGGTTGTTAGGTTTGGTACTGCATATACTGCCAGGCATACAGGCATTTCGATTTGTGCGTTTTCCAGTTTAAAAGGTAGCTACATTCTATTCTATAATATATTTTCGGTACACCCTCTTATCTGAATTCCAGACAAGAAAAGAAAATGCAGGTGCCAATTCACAGAAATTCCAAATTGCCAGATCATTTATCTCCACTATTCTATTCTTCATTTCTCATCACTTTTTTTTATTTTATTGTTTAGATGAGTGGAAGAGCTCACAGCCCACCTGGTGTTAAGTGTTTACCGAACGCCCATAGACATCTATAACGTAAATGCCGCTACCCACCATATGATTTCTAAGGTCTCAGTATAGTTACACCGTTGATAATCAGGATTCGTGTAAGTAAAAGTTGGAGTACAATAGATGCTACGATAAAACACTTTATCGGACTGAAATGTCATTTGGGAAATACCGTAATGGGATTTTATGAAGGAGTTGGATTTGGATAAAAAAATTAACAACTGCTTCATTTCAAGTTACTGAAATGAGCTATAACAAATTTCTTTGTTCAACGCATATTCTTAGTCTATATTCTGAATTATATTCCAAACTTCAAGAAGCTAGCTCATCGGCAATCAAGTTAAAATTCATTAAAAAATTCCATCCGCACAATAATTGGCAATACAGTGAGTTAAAACGCATTAAAATTTTTTCGTGGAATCACAGAACGATATCAACTGCAGTGTAAATGGCTCGGTTATTTTTATTGCGAGGTACACGCCATTAAGTAAGGGAAAGTTTGCGTTTAAATATTTTCCCTTTTCCCTTCTAAGTGGGGCTATCCTCTTTAATTACATATGTCGACGTGATAAGGGTATTATAACAAAGAATAACTGACAGACGGTCGAGATATTTGGTATCTTTGGTATTTTTGTCTTTCGGTCTCTTTGTGTGGACTGTGGTCTCTTTGATCTCTATGATGAAACAAATGTATATTGTAATAAACTTTTTCTTACAAAAGAAAGACCTTGTTTTTTCTTTTCCTTTTTTAATGCCCGGGGAGCAACAAATCTGCAAGCTGCTGAATGTCTGGATGGAGCGCATTGTTGAGTACCATATTGTTACGCCATCTATCGCCGAATAGTCGAACGAATATCGAAGGATCTAGTAGCACCTAGAACGCTCGAGAAGTACAACGCCATCTATTGTCAGATAGCGGAAACACAATACTAGAGATGTGTGGAATATTCTCGATAATTCTAGGGGTGAGTTATAGACTATAAAAGCGTTATAGGGATGGCACGCAGTCAGTCAGTAATCGGAATTACTCGAAGCGAAACAGCGAACGGATCACCTAAAGCGAAGCGGAAGAACCTAATTGAATATTTGAAAGAGTTTGTTGAGTGTTTTAAGTGTTCTAAGTGTTGAATACAGTTTTTAGTTGTACCTACCTTGGTGGAATTTTATTTATTCCGAACCCCAGCGCGTAACAATATTAAGGATCGTAATTGATTTGTGGCGTATAAAGAACCAGCTCGTTGGTAAGCATTGAAATAGGCAATAATAACTTCGAAACCAAAAGATGGAATATAAATTATATCCGACCATTCGCGTCTGTATTTTCACTTCTATTTTTATTTATTCTATGCACCGTTTTACTTAGTGGGACCTAATTGAATTCCAGCCACGGGACCGCATGCTATCCGCAATCTAAAAGTCTTCACATCTCATCGAGTTAATACGCTTAGTCAACTCAGTGACTGAATATTTACGATAAGGAGGGATAAATTTTTCTCATTATTGGTATTAAGCACTGCTTAAGATATTGGGATAGAATTTTAGAAGGTACTAGCCGTAATCGCTTCGCTGGGCAACTAAAAGTAACATTATTATTTATTGTCATTATTATTAGGGAGTCCAACGCTCATATAAATATTAGCCTATCCATTAAGTACATGTATTTTCTATAATACATGGATATCAAGTTTCAAGTCAATCGGATGCATGGTTCAGTAGTTATAACGGAACATCCGTAAAAATCACTATAGATTTATATATTAGTATAGATTTTAAGATTTTGTGGGGAGGATCGAATAGACTGCATCTTTTTATTGAGTAGTAGACAGAATTGGCATTGTGTGTTTGCACGCAATGTTTCAAAGTACAATTGACACTTGGTTCTTAGGTCTTAGAGCGGATGGACGATTGTGATGATTGTGTTTTTTAACTGACTTAAAAAATTAGACTGTTTTTGTGTGTGTTACCTTAAAACTTTTTTCTAAGTGAATCCGTGGGGTCGTCGCATCCCCTTGTGGGGGGGGGGCGGAGGGGGCCTCGGGAAATCTCCTCTACCCGTGCTGAATCTCCCCGTCTATTGAGGCATGCACTGCAGGATGGTGTGTAGAAGGCTTTAGGTTGAGATGGGAGGTCTTCTTTCTTCTCTTCTTTCTTCCTCTGGGGCGGCTGCTTCTCTCCTCCTTTTTTTTTCTAAGTGAATCGATTTTGCATATATCATATACTTTTTCTTTGAAAGCTGGTGCTCTTAATGTAGTCCAATTTAGATTTGAATCAGATTTGATCAGCAGTTTTTGAGTTTTCCTTAGCGATGCGTGTTTAATTAACTTCGATTACATTGATGATATTCTCATTATATTTTGTTGAGGTCCGTTTTTGGTAAAATAACGTATTGTTGATTCATTAATCTTAAAGCATTATCTATCTATATCTTATGTACATAAAATATATATGTGGGGTTGTAGGGCAAAATCTAGAGGATTTTAAATTTAAAATCTTAATTTAAAAAAACCATTAGTATATCAATCGATGACATACATTGAGATTCATTTTCTTTTAAAATAAATCTGGTGTGTCAGTGTGAACTAACAAAAAATACCTATCTTCCCACATATATTTTGACAGTAGGCAGCGGCTTGGCTCTGCCCCTGGCATTGCCGAAGTCCATGGGCGACGGTAACCACTCACCGTCAGGTGGGCCGTATGCTCGTCTGCCTACAAGGGCAATAAAAACTATATACATATGTATTTATTTATGCGCATAAATGGGAGATAGCAAATGAGTTTTATAGACTTTTCTTCTCTGTTTGTCGAGTGAGTTTATTTTTCCTTTCTTATTCATGGAAGTGGAAAGTGGATCGCGCGCTTTGTGAGTGCGAAGGGTCAGTAAACCGGCAAGAATGAAAACCTTGATGTCTAAGAAGTAAATGAATAGATTCTTGTCTCTAAACGTTGTTTGGAAACAACAATCCAGCACAAGAGATTCGAGTGATATTTTAAGGTAAATAATAAAAGATACATCGCCTATTCGCATTAAAAGTGTACAATTTCCAAAAATACTCAAAACTGAGTTAACATGCGTAAACATTTGGTATCACCAGTATTTTTCTCATAAATACTGTCAAAAGAGCGTAGTATAGTTTTAGTTTTTTTTTAGTTTACCTGTGTTTTGACTACTGTTAACAAAATTAACTTCTTCTTCTTCTTCTTTATTCTTTATTGTACATACAGTTAATAAAATACAATAATTGCGAAAACTTATAAAATGGCAAGCTTAACTCAACAATTGGGTTATCTACTTCGCTAACCGTTCTTAAAGAAGGAGAGCTTTACATAAGTGGGTAGAAGAGTACAATCTAATCAATTAAATTAATACATAATTTTATCTTACTTTAAAAGACAGATAATGTAACTGGTAAAAATATCACATGATAAACCTTTAAAACACTCTCCTGTAATATTAGTAAGTTTTGAGATTATACAGTTTTAATGCGAGAAGACGACATGTGACTGCAATTTAAAAGAGCGCCTCTTTGTCTGCCCATATGCTAGGTAGATGATGAAGTTCAATTAGCAGCATATTCTTGTGTTACTCTCCCGTTTAAGCACAATATATTACGTCAGCTATCAATTTAATCTGGAAGTCTCTAGAACGCAGTGCCACCTGGCGGTATCAAAGCGACGGGTACTAGACCGAAATTGCGAATACAGTTTGATCCCTCAAAGGAAATTCAGTTTCACTACAAACACTCCCATAATCACGAACTCCGATAAATCACATAATAAATAGAACTAGAGGTCCCGCAGTAGTCGAAATTCGACTATAATTAATTGGAATTGTAAGTTTGTACACTATTATGATTGTATTTTATACTTCTATAATCACAAATTTCGCCAAGACTACATTTTAAAAAATATTAACAAAGACAAACAATATTTAATCTATTCTCAATTTGACAACAGACGTTAAGAACAAAAGTTTGACAATAAATAGCATGCATGCGTGTCTGCGTCAAATGCATGGTATGTAGTGTGTGTAACGTTTTTTTTATTGATTTAATGTATCTTTTATGCATAATTTAAAAAAAAAAATTAGCATTGTGCACTTCTTCTCTATATTCTCTATAAATGTGGAAAATTTCATACTCCTCCGTCCGCGCAATTTTCGTAAAAAGGGATACAAAGTTTTTGCTTCATGTATTAATATAGTTATATAGATATTCGTAACAAATTCGCTCAACTATGAAAGGCGTCTATTAGATTATTTTTTTCTTTTTCGTTAAAGGGCTACCTGTACCTGTTGTCATGGCAACGTGAATCCTACCAATCACCTCAAGACATTAGGTGAACCCCTCAATTTTACAAAACGGAATCCATGACGGCTTGCGGTAGTGCTTAGCTTTATAGTATGTATGCAAGATCGTGTAACGCTCATTAGTAAAAAAGCGATGTTCTCTGGCTTATTATACTCAAATACATACATATACGTTTGAATTTTCCAAGAAAGATTTGTAGGTCTCGAACTAGACTACGAATGGCACATAAACAAGCCAATAACGTCTGGACCGACCATTGTGAAAAGAAAAATGTCTAAGACATTGTCGCCCACGTTCCATAAAAGAAAAAACTTTAGGAATAAGTTGAGAAAATTCATGAAAGTCGAATAAAGAATTTGAAGTCGTCGTGGTCTAAAGGATAAGACGTCCGGTGCATACGTGTTGAGCGATGCAAAGGTGTTCGAATCCCGCAGGCGGGTACCAATTTTTCTAATTAAATACGTACTTAACAAATGTTCACGATTGACTTCCACGGTGAAGGAATAACATCGTGTAATAAAAATCAAGCCCGCAAAATTATAATTTGCGTAATTACTGGTAGTAGGACGTCTTATGAGTCCGCACGGGTAGGTACCACCACCCTGCCTATTTGTGCCGTGAAGCAGTAATGCAATTCGGTTTGAAGAGTGGGGCAGCCGTTGTAACTATACTGAGACCTTAGAACTTATATCCCAAGGTGGGTGGCGCATTTACGTTGTAGATGTCTTCAGTAACCACTTAATATATTATTTTAAGTTATGTATAATAATAATAATAATAATAAGCCTTTCATTCCATACAAATAGTAGGTTGTATACATATTTTAAATATAAAGAAGAAAAGAGAAGAAGAAAAAAAGTACTGACGTTATTACACGTGTCTCACTTAATTTGCTTCCCTTCTCTCTCCCTTCCGTTTCCTTACAAAAGTATAAATCTAGACAAGGTTTTAAAAAAAGTATATAAGTTTGTTTGCATGGACCCCTCCTCAAGTGAAGGTGAAGGCCTCCTCTGAAGAATAACAGCTGTTTCATTATTAAGTTCTGACGTTGTAAGTTACTATGTAAAGATGATCTTTAGTTGAGTGAAATATTTCTTGGGTTTGTGTTCCATTTTCTTATTATTGAAGAAGTTTGTATCCTCCAAGCTATGTATATTACTATATAATTATATACACACACAGTAATGTAGCTCAGTTTTCGTTAGTCGCAGATATATTTAAAACTACTTTTACTATTTCGTCTCTTGTCTAATATTGTCATTATGTTTTCTCGGCTATTTCGTTTAATTCACAATTTTCGCGGTCACGAGCAACCATCCATATAGTCCATCATCATCCATATAGTTTTAATTAAAATGTCAATAATGTATTTTTAATACGCTTTTTTATGTAACGGAATCTTTGAACATGATTTTGATCCCCTTCAAAACGTCGGATTTAATCCGAAATTTGGTATACTTATTAGGTGCTGTGCAGTCCATCCGGTCTCGGACTTTTCCAATTCGGTATCGAACGTACTGCACGAGAAACATCAACAACGGAGATTGTTATTAGATCCATCTCTTTATACGATTCGCATTCCCGCCCGACAGTTTGTATCCATTCCCCTTCAGGGGAACATAGGTCATGTACTCGTTTAAGCTTATTCCAGTTCCGACAAAGGCCTGATCGCCGAAGCACATAACCCGTCGACGAGTATTTCCTTTCTGGAAGCACATAAGATTTGCTATAAGAGTCCTGGCCCTATCAATTCGCTTCTCAATTCTGCACTGCCATTGTGGCTTAGTAGGGGGTCGATAGGCTGTCTGGGTTAAATTTGGAAACTTAACCTCAGCTACACGACAAACCGCGACCGCACCGCAGTACAGAAGTAAGTGCGTATCAAGTAGATCCGTACTTGAATCTAAATAGGGTGATAAAATAGAGTCCAGGGCCCCTACAAGCGAAACATTACGTCTATGCATAGGCAAACGCGGTAATCGTGGTCTAGAGCAGGCGGAGACTAACCTATATTCTCGAATAGAATCCTCCAAAGCACTACTCAAACGCTCATAGTTCTGGTTACTTGCACAAACCTGTTCTTGAATTTCCTCTTTATGTTGTAATATTGGGGCGACGGTGTCAGTTATCACGTGGTTTTCTTGTGGTTCGATGGGAACAGGTAGCGCTTCGTAGCGTAGTCGATCAAGTAGAGACTGGTCCAACATCCTAAGCCGCTGGATAGCCCTCAACTGATCTGACAGTCGTTGTGCCGAAACATTCACGGTCGGGCACTATGTCTGAAACACAGAGAACATTCTTGAACGATACGCAGAAAGGTTGGTTTCCCCCTCCGTAGCCTCATAGTACGCTCATATTTATATTTTCGCTCCAACGCATGCGAGAGCGCACTACACCAATGGTAGCGGGGACTGTAGACGGAGCATTTCGCCTCGTTGATCCCAAGCGTGCCAATGGTGGGCCCCGTCGCGCAGGTCTTGGCGGCACGGAGTACGGCTGTGTTTCGTCGCTGGATAAACTTTCCATTCTCGTCGGACTTGAGAGCCATCCGACGAACACGACGGAATACGTGGTGATGTTCTTTGTGCGCCACAGATCACCTGTCCACACTGTCGACTCGGGTTTTTTCTTAGTTTTGTCATCGACATGGACGTGTCACATGGCAGTTTTCTTTAAAGTCTTTATTTTCGTCTTTGTGTTCAATTTTTCAGTTGTTCTTTTTGTTATTATCTTTTTTTTTTAATTAATTGTCTGTATTTTCCTATAAATATTTGTAAAAATACAGATAAAACTAAATAAATTTAAATTTGCAAATTTTGACATGTCTGTTGTTGTAGACGGTTTCTAAACTTACAATTATTATAATTATTTTCGAACGGGCAAAGAGAAACAACATTGAAAGCTAGTGCTTCAATATTTAGACCTTAATTTAAATCTGCAAGTTTTTAATCTTTTAAGAAAACACGTTACCTTTTTGAATGTCCAAAGCCAGAGAGCAATTCCAATTATAGAATGAACATAGCTTCCAACATAGATAATACTATTATGATAGTCGAACCTAATGCGCCGGAAATTTATATATAATGAAGGGCCAAGAGAGTTTCATTTACATATATTTATTACACTTCACGTACAATGTCATATTTTTATTGCCCATGATGTTAGACGAGCTTACAGCCCGTCTGATGGTGACTGGTCACTGTGCACGCACCTCTGCCTTAAGCCTCATAGAACATGTGTGGGATGGCTTTAAAGACAAATTAAAAAAGTTATCTTTTCCCCTGCAAACGTAAGAGATATTGAAACATTTTAATGAAACGTACTATCTGGACTTCATTCGTAACTTGATTAGGTTAAGGTGCCTGGAAGCAGTTTGAAAAGTTAGTGGAGGAAACATTAAGCACTGATTAAAGATCATACCAAAACTTTTCCAAGACATTTACGTTAAAGAAGAATCATAACTACAAAAATGTTTCAATACTACAAATTTTTTTTAATTTTCATTTTGCCATTTTATCATTGTTTTTGAAGTTTATAATTTTGGAGTAACGAATAATAACCAAAACTCAAATTAATTAACTTATCTTTGTTATAAAGACCCATGCATGATGTATTATTATTGAATTGTTATGTGGTGGGTAGCCATCACAGAACACAAGATATTTGACAGATGTCTGAATCTCACCTACGACATTTTCAAGATAAGCTTGCATACATACTAGTTTATACAAGTTCCGAACAACAACAGTTTTTTTTCAATTTAGCAATTTCACAGGCTCGGTGGAATATCTTTCCTTTGTCGTTAAAACCACCCAAAGTTTTTATACGCTTATTTCTGCATTCTCCTTAATTTGTCTATAAGTTGTTTTTGGTCTAAAAAAAGAGTTGAATTATTGAGACACAACCCCTTTGTTCAAGGTTCATTTTCGCAGCTGTCGCCAAGATAAATCATCTGATTTTACTTTGCACTTGATATCTGAACGAGTTTAGGTAATAAGAAACTTCTCTTTAATGTTTTGGCACGGAAAATTATTAATTAAGTTTCAAATTCATACTGGAGCTCACAGGTTTTTTGTGAATATCACTACCCACCTGAAGACATGACGTAAAATCCTCGTTGCAGAAGTTGCCCCAGGAGTGGCCAGGAGTCACTATGTTTGGAATCGTTGCAACGTTGTATCTTGATTGGTAAAACAAACAAAATAGTCGTACAGACCTACGAAATCTTACCATTCAAAATATGTAGGTGGAAAGTAAGGATGGAAGTAGCAAGAGTTTGGAAAAGAGACTGGAAAGAGAGAAGAGAGACTGGAAAAGACATGTTGTCATGTGTGTCATTGTTCTACAATCACAGCTTTCGCTAATGCTACACTATAGAAACAAATAATATTAAAGACAAACAATATTAAGCTATTCTCAATTTGACCACAGAAATTAAACAATAAACAAAAGAGTATATTACAGGCGTGTGTATGTCAAATACATGGTAGTGTGTGTAATGTTTTTTTTATTTGATTTAAAGTATTAAAAAAAATAGCATTGTGCACAGCTTCTCTATATTCTCTATAAGTGTGCGAAATTTCATAGTCCTCTGTCGGCGCAATTTTCGTAAAAAGCAGTACAAAGTTTTTGCTTCACGTATTTAATATACATATATAGACGTTTTTGTTTCTTCCTCTTTCTGTGCTCAGCCTGAATTTATGTTGAAAACTGGTCAATAAACCTAGAAGCATTCTTACCTTAATACAAATCTCGAAAAGTAACAAACGAACTAATTCAATGTGGCAAAACTGCAAGTACTACAAGAAAAATTGTAAGTGCTAAAGATTGTATAGGAAAATCAAGCGAAAAGGCGTAGAACTTTGCCGTTTGCAATATAGTTAGTTCGTGAAGTAGGTATAGAGTAGCTCTCGTCTCCGCGGTGAGTAGGCGCGCAGAAAGAGTTAGGTTTCAAAATAAAACTTCCGCCAATACATTGAATTCGTTTCAAAGTATCTTAGTTTTTAAGTTATTTTCTTTTATTCTTGAAGCAAATAAATTTTCGCGTGGAGGATGCTATATAACAATACCCGTCTTGGTTTTTTGGAATATTAGCTCCATTTTTTTTGGATAGACATAAAACCGTCGAAACATCACCCTACTACATATTGGGAATCTCGGACTAATTGCAGAAGTTAAACCAGGAGTCACTGTGTTTGGAATAACCGTTTTTCAGATATTGTTCGACTCTGGAGTGAACTTCTCTTGACGGTAACTTCTGAGATTTATGACCCGTCCTTCTTCATACAAAGAAACTCTTATGTGAAAATTCTCTGCAGTCCACTAGAACCGCATTTTTATCGATTACAAGTGCTATTGAAAACTAGTATCTCTTGAACAAATTGTTTCTGCATAGGAATTTCGTCATTAAGACTAGTTGGGTAATGAAGATTATAGCGTGGCTTCTATAAGAGTTAAAGCAATTTGACACTTGCTTTGAGGGTTTTCCAAGCGGCCACGTCAGCTGAACAATGTTAAGTGGTTTGAAATATCTTAGTATGGATGGATTTAGTCTACGGTGTCACATGTATACTGCTGATCTCCGAGTATTTCAACTTCTTAGCCTGACGGTCTCTTGGTTGAGGGGAAATCGATATCAAGTTGTATGAATTAAATTATACTTATTACTGGAGATTCGCCAATAAGTTTTAAATCAAGTGTTCTCATTTGTTGGACATTTGAGATTTTATTACAACAAAAGACCCAATTTAAATGGTATGTGCAAAAGGCGAGCTTAACTCAGACACAAGCTTTCTTTTAGCAAACCTTTATTATGAACTTTGTTTTACTACTGAACTTTATTACGTGTGCTAGAACCTCTTGTGAGTCCGCACGGGTAGGTATCACCACCCTGCCTATTTCTGCCGTGAAGCAGTAATGCTTTTCGGTTTGAAGTGTACGGCAGCCGTTGTAACTACACTTGAGACCTTAGAACTTATATCTCAAGGTGAGTGGCGCATTTACGTCGAAGATGTCTATGGACTCCAGCAACCACTAAACACCAGGTGGGCTGTGAGCTCGCCCACCCATATAAGCAATAAAAAAATAACTGTTGCGTTCATTCATAGTGCGATTTAAAAAATTGCTATTACCAAAACACTATAATTACAATGATCAGATTCTGCAATGAAATTCCTACCAAAACATTACCCCAAGACATGTCTATTTGATAGTATCATTTAATTATGCCCTCCAACTATTATTTGGGCTGCATAGTCCAGAATAGTAAAACTCGGTCTTTGGAATCATTTATTATAATTGATGGAAAAAAAATCCAAATAAAAGCTATTCTTGTCATCCTTCCTTATTCTTCATTCTTATTATCCTTCCTTATTGAGCTACCTAGAAATTCAATATCCTATTATATTTTATGGAGTACTAGCGGACCCGACAGACGTTGTTCTACAAAATTCATTCAAGTCGATCTAGCCGTTTAGTTGTAGTATAAATAAATAGCCTAGATACCGACTGCAGCGCCATCTGCCGGCTGATTTGGGAATCTTAACCATCCAGGGAGCCACCCAAACGCATACAAAAAAAATCATTCAAATCATTCAAACACACGCACAGAAGAAATACCTATATATTATATAAATATTTGAACAGCTTTATAAATATAAACAGATTACATGTACACTTACTGTTTGTTTCCTTTTCATTTATGGCTCTCATCTTATCAACTACGGTTGTGTGGTTGACCTAAAGCAGCACCATCTCATCTCTTTCACGTCGGATAAGAGGACTAAGTGAACCATTGAAGAATGAGCTGCTATGTTCTCTGAGTATTATACCAGCGTAGGGCCATCGCTAACCGGCATTTACGGGTGGTATAGCGTATTGTAAGCCCATAGTAGTGGCTTCGCTATTATTTCTTTTATTCAACCACTCGACCTCTGCAACATAAAATCGTCAAACTCAATAAAAATTTTGGTTTTTTCTTTTTAAATCGCAATGGTTTGGTTCCAAGCCACTACTAACATAAAATAAATTCATAAATATAAAATGCTGCTGCAAGGGATGGGATTAAATTATGTTCAAGGGCAAATCGAATTCGATTTGCATTCGTTTGAGATATTGAATTATTTGATTTTCATTTTACTATTTTATTACTTTTACTATTGGATTTGAAATTGCGAAAATTTTGGATGTTTTCTCTCTTTCTTTTATTATCGCTCAATTGCTATTACGGCTTGTATTTTTAATACACACGTCTTGATTGCATCTGGTGTCTTATTCGTTGTATCAGAAACGAGATTCCCGATAAAAACAATCAACAATTGCATTGTGTTTTATTCAGTAATTATTATACATATTATAAAATAGGTGAAAATATTTTTCATGAATTCAATGAAATAATAGTTGATTTAGCTTATCTAATGGTTTTAGTATAAAGGTCGACAGACAAATGTAGTCTGAGGAAATTTGTTTCAAAATTACCTGACATTTATGCCTTTGAACTCGAACGATATAGCCGAAATAAAACTACTAAGTAATTACTGTTTGTGCCGCGTATTGTAATTAATTCCGCACGAGTAGATACAACTCTGTTCATTTCTGCTTTTAAGCAGCATGCATCTCAATTCGGAAGAAGCCTTTATACAATTAACACTTCAAATAAAGCACTATTCTGAAATAATCAAAAAAATAAATTATTATAAATCTGTGTCTGAAAACTTGATTTTTTTTCTTTTTTTTTATTGCTTAGATGGGTGGCCAAGTTCACAGCCCACCTTGTGTTAAGTGGTTACTGGAGCCCATAGACATCCACAACGTAAATGCACCACCCACCTTGAGATATAAGTTCTAAGGTCTCAAGTATAGTTACAACGGCTGCCCCACCCTTCAAACCGAAACGCATTACTGCTTCACGGCAGAAATAGGCAGGGTGGTGGGGCGGCCGTATATATTTAAATTTATACTAATATACATATTATTTGTTTCATATTTTCAAATGCCTTGTTGAAAAATACTCGAAATCTTAGGGGAATTACAATGTACTAAGCCAAAAAAACAATCCGTGCTAAAGCAAAGTGAAAGGTTAAAACAATACTAAAGTCAAACAGAGTATAACAAAGTTATATTACAATATAAATTTACTTTCTACATCAAAAGAGTTAATTAGTGTAGGCTTTTCAGAGGCTTTCTGCGCGGAGTGTCTCAATGTATGAGTAAATATTATAAATGAAATTAAATATTACGGTTTACACAAAAGAAATATGATATTTACAAAGGGAAAATTTGTTGACTTTGAACGAGTAATTAATTCAGCTGAAAATTAAATGAAGATTTATTTTGGTGTTTTAACATTATCTATATACTAGCGACCCGCCCTCGCTTCGCTTCGGAAACATTAAAACACACATGAAACCAAAAAAAAAAAATTAAGAAAAGTAGCCTATGTTCATCAGGGACAATGTCGGCTTCTAATGGAAAAAGAATTTTTCAAATCGGTCCAGTAGTTTCGGAGCCTATTCGAAACAAACAAACAAACAAATCTTTTCTCTTTATAATATTAGTATAGATAGAAGAAGATGTATAGAAATGCTCCCGATGAAAAAGCTTGTGGTTTAATTTTTGGGACGAAGCAAGAACGAATGAATTTAAGCTTATGATATAACTTATCGAGTAGAAACCGTCATTATCGGAGTACGGTGGTACGTGAAGAATATCGACCTTCACGACGATTTAAATTTAGAACCGATACGTAAGTATCATAAGGTAGCGTCACAACGCTACTTCGACAAAGTGGCGCGACATGATAACCCTCATATCGTGGCCGCTGCTAATTACTTACCTTCCTTACTTACTCGGTGCTTTTAGGCCTCCCAAGCACCAATCACCACTCTCATCGAACTCTTCGATTAAGGCGAAGACTTCGACAACTGAACTAACTTATATACACAACCCACTGACTTATTGACACAACTCTCGGATCCGATGCTAATTTCTGCGAAGCACTGTTCTTACCAGGGCTAGTGTTAGTAAATTCGCTTAATCTGAGCCCGTGAGCTCATCAACTCATCCGCGAAAAGCTGAAATAGCTTCTTAGGCTACCAGTGAATAGGTAGGGAAATACCAGCCGTTCGTGACCACAAAAACTGTGAGGTATTTGAAACGTTAGAAATAGAATGTAATGACAATAAAAACTGCGAGATTAAACCGGTAAAAGTAGTTTTAATTTGTAAAACATTATATCCACTACGACTCCGTTGTCACTGAGACCTTAGAACTTATATCTCAAGATGGGTAGCGCATTTACGTTGTAGATGTCTATGGGCTCCAGTAACCACCAGGTGGGCTATGAGCTCGTCCACTTATCTATACGCTTTAAAAAAGAGCGCAATTTTTAATTATTTCATATTTCTATAGCGAACTACCCACAACCGACCTTCGACCTTGGACCTTATTAACGAATTTTGAAAGTATGCAAGCGGTTAATGACTAGCAAGTTTTTTCCATTAAAATTTCCATCGTAGAGCCCCCTCCCCTCTCTTTCGTAATTGGTGATTTCGGGACGTTGACGCGGGTACGCCAAATTGGCTGTTGAAACTTCGACAAGACTCGTAATAAAAGCCTCGAATTCGACCCGTTATCGGCATTATTAACATAATGACTGTTTGGAACTTCTGCTTGAACGGGGAATGCTGTGATACGAAATGATAAAGGAACATTGGTTGTATATATATTTGTTCGCTAATTGAATTGTTTAGAGCTGTAAATATATACGTTAGATATTATAGTTAATGGACTGACCAAATAAAGGTAGCTATCTCTAAACGCTTCCGTCAACGAATGCACAAGAGTGGCCACGGTACGCGAGGAACGGCGACGTCTTGTGAAGCACACCACCACCCGAACTGATGACCTTGACCACTCTACCAAGAGTGCAAACGACTAAAAAGAAGAATAGTATATACGTAATATAATATACTCACCAATATCTACCAGCATTCAAATGTTACGGTGTACTTACCTGATGTTAGTTAGTTACAGGAGTCGGTAGACCTTATAACATGTTCCGTTGTATTCTCTGAGAAATGTTCCATCCTTCAAACTAGAATAAATTGCTGCAGCGTGGCAGAAACGGGCATAATGGTATTACCAGATAATTAGACTCACAATACTCCTCTATCACCAGTAGTTAGGTCCGCTATGATAAACGCCTTATCGTTGCCGACGCTGACTACTCCCCGACTTCTGCTCACGAAGGAGCCAATCAGCGTCGACGCCCTAGACACGTCCTCACGATCCATTAACCTTAGCACTAGACGCCTTCAACTCTAACACTAGGAGCAGGCTTAGGGACCCCGGTAACCGTTCTCGTAGAACTTGGCCAAGAGTTCGACGTGCAACCTAACCTATTCATCAGCCCGCTGAGTTTCTCGCCGGATCTTCGCAGCGGGTCGCGATTCCGATCCGGTAGTAGATTAATTCGCGAAGCAGATTGTAATAAGAGAAAACCTTTACTGAATATAAGGTTTTAATAAGCTAAAATTAACAGTAAAATTTGCTTTGATTACATTAGGTACATTGACAAATAACGAATAAAATAGATTGACAATGACGTCAACTTATGGCTAATAATTTCAACTAAGAAGTTTACATCATTCTCCCGCACTATTTTAAAACATAATCTTTTAAAAATCCTGGCGNAAGTTGAAACTTTATGCTGTCCCATTTTTCTGGCGGACGAACCGACTGTGCATCTGTTTCTGAAACGGCCGGCTTCTGCACGAAAATGAAGTTTTCGAAGGTTTTACGCCAATGTATCCAAGCTCTCGTACTAGAGCTATCTGACGGGTCGATATCAAACCTTTCAGGGCGGAGATATCTATCCATTTTTTATTTATTTTAGCTTATTAAATTGTAATAAGAGAAAACCTTTACTGAATATAAGGTTTTAATAAGCTAAAATTAACAGTAAAATTTGCTTTGATTACATTAGGTACATTGACAAATAACGAATAAAATAGATTGACAATGACGTCAACTTATGGCTAATAATTTCAACTAAGAAGTTTACATCACAGATGCTCTTGAATTGTTAAGACTCCTTTTGAGACGCTCGGGCAGCTGTTAGCAAATGCCTGCCTCCTGGCTGTTCCTGGCCTTTCTCGCCCATTTGTCCAAATAGTAATTTCTTCATTTTAAAAAATTAAGTAAATTTAATATTAAATCATTAATTTGTTTTTAATCATTTAAAACGTTAAGTAGGGAAATGGTTCGGAGAAACCTGAATCATATTTATGATAAAAAAATAACCGGTATTTACGGACTATTGAAGACTCATTAACAAAAGGGCTTTATTTGCAAAATGGAAATCCTACAATTATACTAAATAATTGAACTGAAAATTTACTAGTAATTATATTCAATTCTATTCTGAAACTAATCGTGTTAACGGTTTTACCATGTCGATGGGTTCTGTATCAAAAATTTCTTTTTTCGTTGATTTGCTGACCGGGGCTTTTCCAATGGATCCCTCCATTATCATTGTTCGCTGTATGTCGAGGATATTTTAGTTAAGGCTACTTCCAATACAAGCTTAAAAAAGATAATAGATGAAAGATTGTGACCCAGTAACGCAACGTTCGCAACGGGTTAGGACGCAGCTCCGTACAAGACCATGGACTACACTGTCCCAACGCAGAGGCAGCGCACAAGCCTAGCCCGATATTTGGCGGAAGCCATCTCCCGGAAGGCGTCTTCTTGAAAAGCAATGGCCAACCCTAAGACATAAGGTGAAACTAATCTATACTTCTATATCTATACTAATATATAAAACTACAGTGGTTTTTACGGATGTTCCGTTATAACTACTGATCCATGCATCCGATTGACTTGAAACTTGGTAACCATGTAGAAATTACATGTACTTAATGGATAGACTAATATTTATTTGAGTGTTGGACTCCCTACACCAGTTGCGGGGGCGTTAATTATGAGAATCTTCGTGGGGGTGAGAAATAATAATGTTAATTTTAAATGCCCAGCGAAGCGGGCGGATATAGCTGGTATTTATCTATAATTATTAAAAAATTGCTTCCAACGTATTCTCGCGTACTTCGGCCACATCGCTCGTAGAGGCCCCGATAACCTGGAGAAGCTGATGGTAGTTGGTCAGGTTGACGGGAGAAGATCACGCGGACGCTCACCTATCCGCTGGTCTGATCTGGTTAAGACGCTCACCGGCCTGCCAATAACCGAGGCTATAAAGACCGCCGAGGACAGGAAGGCGTGGGGAAGCATTGTGCATCGAGTGGTCCACATTTTAGATTAGACACGACCTTCAGTAATGAAGAGACCGACTCAGAAGAAGAAGATTAAATAATTGTGCCCATCAATACGAAAATCTATACATTCTTTAGTTTCTTTCTTTAATAATACAGCAATGAATGAAGATGATCATATTTTTACGACGAGTTGAAGGGGCTATTTTTAATCTCAAGAAATTGCATGTCGATTATATTTTAATTACAAAACTAACGCACATGTCACATCACACACATCAGCGAAACATACGTATAATAGCAGTAAATATATATCTATTTGATCACATTAACGCCTGTTTAATTTCTGTGATAGGTTATGAGCAAACGAAAATTTTAAATTTACGGAACCCTACCGAACCCTTGTTTCGCGGCCAATTTAACACTTTCCTTTAACGAAATCAAAAATAAATTCTTGTAAAAATGACCGTCTATTTGCTAATTGGGCACTTTGGAAATTAAACGAAGACTTTCGAAGCTAACAGAACTCAAATATCGTTTTTCATTCGCCAACAAACATGGCTTTGAAGAAGATGCTCGCATTAACTAAGGGTCTTGAAGATCCGACGCACCCATTGCTGGGGCCAACATTAAAAGCTTTATCCGTGTTTGGATTATGGCAAACGGGAAGTCGGAAATCTACAGTCATTTACAATACGTTCCATTTCTTGACTTTTTTGTTTGTAATAACAGAATACATAGACCTTTACACGGTTAGGAAAGACCTTAGCAAAATGCTAAATAATTTATCAGTTACCGTTCTGAGCACAATCTGCATGATTAAAACTCTATCGTACGTCTGCCGCCAATCCCATTTGAAGGTTCTGGTACGCGAAATATCCGAACTGGAGCTAGAGTTGATGAAAACCACCGACAAAAACATAGTGAAACGCTTGAGGCAATATACGGTTTATACCAGAGCGGTGACTTACGTTTACTGGTTTCTAGTTGTCGGTATAAACGTTGTGCTACTTACATCTCCATTGCTAAGATACGCGTCATCCGAGATATATCGCTCGGAAATAAAGAATGTTACAGAGCCCCCTCCACTGATACTATGCTCGTGGTTTCCATTTGACAGCGCTAGGATGCCAGGCTACTTTTGGGCAACTATGGTCCATATCATTATGTCAATCCAAGGCTGCGGGGTCGTTGCCACATACGATATGAACGCCGTCGCTGTAATGTCTTATCTCAAAGGGCAAACGAGTATTTTAAAGGATAAATGTAAGGCTATTTTCGATGAGACAGCCTCAAGTAGGGATGTTTTGAATCGCATTAGAGATTGTCACAGACATCATAATATATTGTTAAGGTGAGTGGTAATGGTTATTTTTTATTTTATTTTCAGTTCAGATATTATTGTGTGGGTTATTTTGTTGTTAGTTTATGTGGTTAACATGAAAACCATCATGGTAGCCAGACCTCATGACTGAGTCGTGCAAATAATAACGTTTTAGTAAATCTGGATAGACAATCCGATGGCGTATTTGTAGAGTCTAGATAACCTTTGTAGGCAGACGTGCATACGGCCCACCTGATGGTGAGTGGTTACCGTCGCCCATGGACTTCAGCAATGCCAGGGGCAGAGCCAAGCCGCTGCCTACCGCTTAATACTCTCCATAAGCCTCGTTTGAAGAAGGACATGTCATAGCGCTCGGGAAACACCGTGGAGGGGAGCTCATTCCATAGCCGGATGGTACGTGGCAAAAAAGATCTCTGGAAACGCACTGTGGATGACCGCAGTGGCTCCAGGTAGTATGGATGAACTCTACTCCGGTGGCGGGCGGTGCGATGGTAAAAACGAGATGCTGGTATCATCTCGAACAATTCCTCAGAGCACTCCCCATGGAACATACGGTACAAAATACAGAGGGAACCGAAGTCCCTCCGCAGACCCAGAGGCTCCAAACGATCCGAGAGAATGGGATTATCGACAATCCGAACGGCCCTCCTCTGTATGGAGTCAAATGGAAGAAGCTGGTATTTGGGAGCCCCGGCCCTGAGATGGGAGCAGTACTCCATGCGAGGCCGGACCTGTGCTTTATAAAGCAAAACTCAGAATAAATGAAGCTGCTGATTTTAAGACACAGGCAAAAGAGATGAAGATTGAGTTCCAACGAAGTAACTAATGAACCCTCCTTACATTAAATATATCTGAATGTTATATTTGATGAAATTAATAATGCGTGTGGGGACTCAATCGCTGCATTAAGTTCATGGATATGTATGGTGTGCTGTCTTTGAAAATAGAATATATGACATGAATATATCATCATTATAGAAAATCTAGAATAAGCAAAAGGAAAATGTTTTGTTTTTCTTTGTAATAAATCTTTTTGGCGGTCATGACATATGGCGCTGAAACGTGGACATTGACCGTAGGTTTGGTCCGTAAGTTCAAAGTCGCTCAGCGTGCTATGGAAAGGTGTATGCTCGGAGTTTCTTTGATGGATCGAGTCAGAAATGAGGAAAAGAACCAAAGTAACCGACATAACCCTAAAGATTAGCAAGCTGAAGTGGCAATGGGCCCCGACATACGTGTCACAGAACCGATGGCCGATGGAGCAGACGTGTTCTGGACTGGAGACCGCGTACCGGTAAGCGCAGCGTTGGGCGTCCCCTTGCCCGTTGGACCGATGACTTGCGGCGATATGCTGGAAAAGATTGGATGCGGAAGGCGGAGGATCGTTCGTTGTGACGGACTATGGGAGAGGCCTACATCCAGTAGTGGAGAGATACAGGCTGATGATGAAATCTTTTTGTTGTAGACATTACTACATGTTCAACTCGCTGCTGTCACCCATAATGTTCGTCTACATGCTCATATGTTCATTTACGATCTGCTGCAGTATTATACAGTTGGATTCAGTAAGTATCCGATTCAGTAAATTTTGTACTAAAATATTTGATTTGCTAGATTTATTGGTCGAAGCTCAACCTAACTGGTGGAATTAAAAATATCAGTTTAGTACAAGTACTACAAGTACTTACTACATTGTACCAAAATCGAGGTAGTACGTAGGTAGTTAGTAAGGTAGTAAGGAACTAACGTGGGCCATAAGCAGAAAAGAAAAAAAATGACATGTATCACAGAATCCCAAGTATCCTGATTATTCGTAATTGAGAAGGGACAAAAGAATATGGTTTGTAAGGTATTAATGTAGAAGGGAAGGCGGTGGAATGATTTTTTGAATAGTTCCGGTATATTTATAAAGAACTTAAAGAAGGAAGATGCCAACTTCAAAAACACACGAAGGAAATGACAATTAACTAGATTAAAATTAACAAAGTCCTGTATAAGCCATACTGTCTTAATAATCATAATGAAACCGAACAAGAAACAATATTTATGTAGAATTAACATTTTGAAACGTGAACTCCTTATTCATTTCAAAATCTGAACATTCCATAATTATCAATTCCGATCTGGATAAAGCTCCATCGAGACCACAATGCTATGTAATTTTTCTAAGACAATTATTAAAGGTATAAGAAATATATCTTCTAAACATATAAAATAAAATTAGGAATTTTCTCTCATTCGTTTCAGAGTGAAACAACCATATCTCAAAGGATTTGGATCATACAGTACTCGATCGGACAGATTTCACAATTGTTTTTGTATTGCTGGCATAGCAATGAATTTGCTGCGAAGGTAAAAAAGAAACATTTTCCCTTATTTCCAATCAATCTGTTTTAATTGCCGTATTTATAGCCTTCTTAGTCTCGTGTTGATATCAAAATGTCAGAGATACCACGATGCCTAAGACTTCTGATAGTGCGCATAAATAGTCCCAAATAAAGGTGGCGATGTATTTAAAAAACAAATGCGGTAAGAAATTTAATCCAATTTTTGGTTATGCGACAAAATTTGAAAACGCAGCTAAGTTCCATCTTTTTATTTTTTTATTACCCTTGTAGGCAGACGAGCGTATGGCCCACCTAATGTTGAGTGGTTATCGTCGCCCGTGGACGTCAGCAATGCCAGGGGCAAAGCCAAGCCGGTGCCTACTGTCTATAAATTTGTGATTCATCTGTAACAAATTCCTCCATTTGTCTTTAAATCCTCGTATTCCAATGGAGGTTTTCTCAATAGCATCGTAATCTATATGAAACTATTTCGGTAATTTTAATGGAGGCGTTGCAGTAAACTTATCACTATCGTTGTGGAAATTAATAGTTATGTTGTAAAGAAAAAAAATCGATGACTATAACGTAGAAATTTTAGGCAGCGCGGCAGCGGCTTGACTCTGCCCCTGGCATTGCTGGAGTCCATGGGCGACGGTAACCACTCACCATCAAGTGGGCCGTATGCTCGTCTGCCTATAACGGCAATAAAAAAAAAGTAAAGTAAATAACTTTGTGCGTGTTTCTTGAAACCTATGAAAGAAGAGTCACAAGCGCACAGAATGTAAACATAAGCTGGATTGAAAAAGAAAGAGAGAAAGATGTGCGCTCAAATTCTTTTCAAACCTCACTTGAAGAAGGAAATATAATAGCACTCCGGATGTACACATGACGCTATATCCATTTATGACGGAAACTTATGAAAGAGTAAACTATCCTATATGCGTCCCTTTTATATTNTTTTCAAAATTCCTTAAATATCATTATTTTAGAAATTATTAAGGAAAAACCAAATTCCTTTTTTTTTAAATCTTATTTTGTTTATAACAATCGCAATTTTTTATGTGCTAATAAGCCCTTAAAAAACATTTTTGTAGACATCATTCCGCATCCAATGAGCTATCGTACATATTTTTAGGAGCTTTATGTCTATTTAACATGTTTTTGAACTTGTTGACTAGACTATTAACGTAATACGATCAATTTATGACAGAGCAGCGCTTGAGTAATTATAAAAAATTGTGTTTCTCAAATATTCAATTATACTCACAAGTGCGGTCAGATTTCAATGATTAATAATAAAAATTTGAAAAATAAATTCTAGAAAATTCCTAATTATTTTTTTTTGCTGCAAGAAAATGTTTTTCAAAATTAGATTCTCCAATTCACGTTGGAGGAGGCCATGTTTCATTAGAAGGTGATGATGTTAATTATGTTAATCAAATAATTAAATTCTTTGATTACATTATCCAGTTACATTACCCAAGTTTGAAAATGCTGTACAAATTCAACCAATTTTCTTTAAGTGTCGTACTTTTGTTATTAGTTTCTTTAGGCAGACAAACTCAAGCCAGTAAAGCGATCAAAAGCTATTTATAAATAACACAACGTGAAGCTTACTGCTTGATTTGAGACAATATTCAGGTTTTCTTTTCATTTGAACTAGTACATTATGAAATTGGAGAACCATATATTAATCACTAATCCGACAGACTGTTTCCATTTAAACCGAGTATATATTTTTTTTTTTTTTTTCCTACCTAAGCTGAGAGCCTTGAGAGGCTATGTCAGCGTAACCCTAACTTTTGTAGGTGAGCTCACGGGGCTCAAACCTGATGACGTTGCTAACACGAACCCTAGCAAGAGCCGTGCTTCGCAGAATCTACCACCGGATCGGAAACGCGACCCACTGAGAAGATCCGGCGAGAAACTCAGTGGGCTGTGTCTGAGAGTTAATTTACTCGTCGAGCCCTTCGTCGCAAGCGACGGGTTCGACGAGAACGGT